>QANX01002726.1:0-29565 GCA_003254975.1 Ochetophila trinervis | reverse complement strand
TTTTTCAGAGAGATTTTTACAGATCGTCTGGTGATTCTTTTAAAATTGGATTGATCCACGAACAAAATTTTTATTCGTGTCCATACTATCTTGTGCCAGTTTCTTAGAATCTAGTCATGAGCATTAATATCTTGCCCTACAAATTTTATTCTAGATTTTTTCTTTTTTTTTCCTCTCTTTCTCTTTTTTTCTTCTTTCCTTCTCTTTTTTTTCCCTTTCTTTTTCTGGTTTGGCCAATTTTTTTTTTCCTCTTTCTTTCATTTTTTTCTTCTTCTTCTTCTCTCCCCGCACCACATTTTTTTTTCTCTTTTTTTTTTGTTTAATAACTAACTAATATCAAATTTTTTTTAATAAATACAGTAATATAAATTTTTTTTTTTGGCTTCGTTCTTCGAAACGGTGCAGACCAAAGAAAAAAAAAATGTGAGAGAGTGAGAGAGAATGAGGGGGAGAGAAAAGAGAAAATGAGAGAAAAAAAAATATAGGAGAGAGAAAGAAATAGATAATTAATTTTTTTTAAAAATTAATTTTTTTTAAAATTTATTATTATTTTATTAGAATAAAGGTATTAATATCATTTAGCACTCTGACATCGTCAGAGTTACTGACTTTTTACGGTGTAGGGGGTGTTTAAGGAATTTTCAAAACCTGGGGGTCTAATTTGATATTATACTAAAAGTCAGGGGGTGTTTCTAAAATTATCCCTCACAACAATTCAAATAAAAAAATAAACATTCTCGAGTAATTTATTTATCATTTCAAAGCAAAAATCACATAATAACAGTCAATTTTTCACAATAATCTATATTTAGCTCAATTAAGCAAAATTCAATATAATCAACAATAATATGCAATCTATATATCAAAACAAAGCTTGAGGAAAGTGCAACACATTGGACAATTCAATTTGTCCACTGGTCACCGGCGGTGGCCGGAAAATTTATCGGAACCCACGGCCAAAATGGCCCTCTTGATTCTGGCCCAACCAGTGACAATTTCATCAAATTGACGCCGGAATTGGGTTCTTGGGGTCCAGATTAGCGGAAAAGAAGCTAATCCGCTGCCGGAACTGACCGGAATCTGGCGAACAGAGGTAAAAACCGCTTACTGGCATTCTCGCATTTTCTGGCGATCTGGCGGTTTCACGAGCGCTCACCGGCCATGTTGGGTAGAGGGAAGGACCAGCTTCAAACTCCAGGTGACGGTGCGGCCAAACTCTCGCCGGAATCCGGCGGACAGACCCGAGAACCAGCCGGCTTTCTCTCAAAGTTGCCGACGGCCTGGGCGGTCTCTCGGCTGCCCACCGGTGTCGCTGAGACGAGGAGACTGCCGGCTTCAAGGTCTGCGAAATTTCCGGCCCGATCTGGCCGGAAATTGATCGTCGCCAGCGAAGGGCTGAAGCACCCTCGGGTGTGCGCGGGAACCATCGGGGAAGAAAGGGGGGGCTGCCGCGTGCGCGTCGCGTGCGTGCCCTTCCAGATCCTTCTGGACTTTTAAAATTGATAAAGGCAGGGCTGCCATAGCAATTTACCAAAATACCCTTCATGTTATTTCAGCCATAACTTCTCGGTCTTAACTCGGAATTGAACGTACTACTAGTCTACGAACTCGTATCGACTAGCTCTACGCAACAGTACCACAGTCAAAACCATAGCACACTCACACAAAAGTCAACCCCGAGCCCTTCCTTGGTCAAACTTGGTCAACTCGGTCAACTTTGAGAAATTTTCAATATTTTCCCTGGGACGGGGTGTTACAACCTACCCCCCTTACAAAAATTTCGTCCTCGAAATTTCATACTCCGAGTGCTACATAATCACAATACAATGGTCGTAACTACTCAGGTTTCTATTACGCTTCCGCTGCACAACTCCAACACTACCCTTCATGGGTAAACGTCTCTCAAAATATGGCGGACAGACCCGAGAACCAGCCGGCTTTCTCTCAAAGTTGCTGACGGCCTGGGCGGTCTCTCGGTTGCCCACCGGTGTCGCTGAGACGAGGAGACTGCCGGCTTCAAGCTCCGGGAAATTTCCGGCCCGATCTGGTTGGAAATTGATCGTCGCCGGCGAAGGGCTGAAGCACCCTCGGGTGTGCGCGGGAACCATCGGGGAAGAAAGGAGGGGCTGCCGCGTGCGTGCCCTTCCAGATCCTTCTGGACTTTTAAAATTGATAAAGGCAGGGGCAAAATGGTCATTTTGCCCTGCCACAGCAATTTACCAAAATACCCTTCATGTTATTTCAGCCATAACTTCTCGGTCTTAACTCGGAATTGAACGTACTACTAGTATACGAACTCGTATCGACTAGCTCTACGCAACGGTACCACGGTCAAAACCATAGCACGCTCACACAAAAAGTCAACCCCGAGCCCTTCTTTGGTCAAACTTGGTCAACTCGGTCAACTTTGAGAAATTTTCAATATTTTCCCTGGGACGGGGTGTTACAACCTACCCCCCTTACAAAAATTTCGTCCTCGAAATTTCATACTCCAAGTGCGACATAATCACAATACAATGGTCGTAACTACTCAGGTTTCTATTACGCTTCCGCTGCGCAACTCCAACACTACCCTTCATGGGTAAACGTCTCTCAAAATACAGTTCGTAGCTTCTTAAGTTTGAATAAATGATCTAACACCAATGCTACGATGTAAAGTAATGTGTCGTCGTTTAAATCCCCCATCTAAATACTTGGCCCTCGAAAAAAATACCCATCCATAAACGAAATACAAACAACACCTTCGACATCATCACCACCCACGGTGAAACACACCCAAGCCAAACAAAAATCAATTTAACTCTCCCATCGGTCCACAACCTACGACAACAAAACTTCCAAACAACCCATAAATTCATTCCAATAAAACTATTCGGCCATAACAAATTCAATTAATTGTCAATTAATTCGTTCAACACACACATAACCATTCCAATCGTCCGTAATTCCTTCCCAGCCAGATCAACCGATCAGCCATATAAACTAATTTCATTCAGCCAATTATTAATTTCACTCTCCTATTCAACCATAATAATTCTTGGCTAAAATTGATTTACTTAGCCAATAATCATCATTCCACTTGCTCAGTATCCATAATTTCAACCCAATAAATTTTTTTGGGTTAAAAAGCCAACAAAACTGATTATCAAAACAAAATTTACAATGCCATTTCCATAATATCCACCAACAAACAACCAAAACATATTCTAGCTATTATTATCAGAAATTTTTCCAAGAAAAATAACGAGCCGACTTCACAGTGAAGCCTCCATTTGAGGATAACTTCCAAATTAATTTATCCTCCAAATTAAATTTAGCTGATATAGGAAAACTCATAATTTATTTCTCTTATCTCCAAAGGCCATATAATTCAATTCATCTAACTGTCAAAAGCCATATTCTATGACTCCTACCACTTTCTGATCCCAAACAACATTCGTGTTACCATAAACGAAGTCCTTTAAGCTCCCACACACAAGCCAAGGATCTTTTCAGAATCGAACACTTTTTCCATTTCCAATTCAACAACTCAGTTTTTATCTCTTGGTACAGCTTCACGACTACTACCACGTTCTCACGCATTGTCGAAACTTTGTCATCCGAATCGCACGGAATTAAACCTCTTTGGCTACCCCTACATTCTCAATTTCCATATTCTCAACCAGTGGAGAAGAAAGAGCCTTTTTCCAAAATCAAATGGTGGTTACTCCTGAATTCTTATCTTTTGAAATAGGTAAAAATTCTTACCAAATCTTCTTCTATCTTTTCACAGACCATCCACATACCAACATCGTCATTAACATAACCCAATGTTTCGAATCATTCAATCCCCACATATACAATTTCATCCAAAAAAAAAGCATCAACTAAGTCAATAATTATAGGAACATACTTGCCTTGCCAAAGTTAAGCCCATTAACCTTCTATTTATAAAAGCAAGAGAATAAGTCTGAACATACTTAAGACAAACAGGATTTGTACAGCTTCCAAAATATAATTAAGTTACATACTTCCATCTCTTGTTGAAAAGTTTCCCATTTTTTTTTTTTTTTAATAATTTCGCAAACCTTTAGCTTTCTTCCAAAATTTATTAAATCATTTTAACACGATTGTTTTGGGGTGAAAACATAATTTTGCAATACCACTAAAAATCACATGATACTCCCAAAACCATAATAAAATTCTGTGAAATATTTAAATTCATTTTATCAAATAAATTTCCACGAAAAGCCAGATAAACAACCCGTGAAATCAAATGTCATAGGCTACAACTCATGAATTTAAAACCAATATAAAACCATAAATCACATATCAAAACTGGTATCATAAAATGTCATATCGATGGGTCACAACCCGTAAAATCAAATACTTAGGCCACAGCCCATAATTTCAAAAACCGTCCATCTAAAACCATAAATCATATACCATATATCAAACGAGTACCACACTCTAGTATCGTGCCATGTGACCCTCAGCGTCCTGATGGCGTCACAGGCGGGGGAGGGGGAATAACTCATCACAACGAACCAGCGTCCCAAATCCGTCATGGTAGGATCCTCATCATCTCTCTCCCGACACGTGTCCGCAGTAGAGGATGGCATAATATAATAATAATAATAATAATAATATAATATCATAATAGTATGCCGTGTGCCCATCAACGTCCCGACGGCGCCACAGGCGGGGGAGGGGGAATAACTCATCACAACGTACCGGCGTCCCAAATACGTTGTGGCAGGATCCTCATCATCTCTCTCTCAACACGTGTCCGCGGCAGAGGATGGCATAAAACATACTGCGCACATATAACCAACATATCTCAATCATCATATTGATACTGTGTGGTACTCCTCAAAACCAAATCCAAAATCATCCATCATCGATTTTTTTTTTACAAAATCTCTCAAATTCCTTTTATCTTTTAAAAGNTTTTTAGGGTTAGTTTTCAACCTTAGGATTACTTTCTTAATATTTAATGGTTTAGATTGATTCTTGATCTACCCCTAGTCCTTATCTAAAGGGGGATCAATTCTTTTGTAAGACAGATTTGAGTTTTTAATCAATTGAGAGAATTAATTTTCCTATTGCTCCCAGGAGTATTCTTGCAAGGTGAGGAATCAATTTCTTCTTCTTGTTGCATTAGGAGTTGAATTATCTTATCAAAGTAGAAATACTTTGTGGCGATTATTCTTCTCTTTCCTTAGCCTTCTAATCCACGTTTTTAGATACAAGTTATCTAAGGGTTTGGTAGGGCGGGTTCTTGTTTCCAATTACTGTTCAATATTTCTTGTGTGTTTGGGGTTTCAGATTCTTTAATCTTGGGGTTCCGCATCAATGTCATTCTTCATCTTGGCGGTCTTTTAGGGTGGAAATAACTTGTTTAGAAATTTCTCCTCCATAGCAGCCCATGTAGTGATTGAACCTGCAGGCAAAGATAGAAGCCAAGCTTTTTCTGTCACTAAGAGTCCAAGGAAATAACCTCAACCTCACAGCATCATCATAAACACCATGGTATTTGAACATATCACATATTTGACAAAAATGAAATATATGGAGGTTAGGATCTTTCAGAAGGCAAACCATGAAATGGATAATTATTTAGCATATTCATAGTGGTGGTTTTAATCTCAAAGTTTTGAGCTTGAATTGCAAGCCTTCTAATACAAGATAAATCTCTCACTTTCTTGTTGACGGCATACTCACATATTGGCAAATCTTTTTCTTGTTGATTCTCCATTGCTCTTCTTTGTATAGTCTCTGTGGATTGGGCAGCGAATGATTCAGATTCTATTTCATCGCCGAATTCTTTGGAGTCACTTAACGAGGCTAGACTTTGATTCGTAGAGCTTGCTTCTTGCTTCTTCTTCTTTCACTTTATCTCCCTCAAAGTTTTGTTTATGTCTCGGTCCAAAGGAAAAACCTCAGGATATTCTTGGCTCATTAACCAAACCTAAACACCTAAAAGAAATCGAGGAAAATAATTAAGTAAGTAGTAACCAAAAACTAAATAAGAACAAGAAAGTAAAGTATATACCTAGTTAACAAAAACAAACTTTTTTAAGTTAAAATTTCCAAAAATAAACTTTTCTAATTTAGAGTGTGCTTTTTTTTTTCTTTTTTTTTTATAAACTAAAAAAACAAGAATGCAAAGCAAGTAAAATAATGCACAAATAATATTTAAATGTAACTCGAAAAAGTAATAAACGAAATTCCCCGGCAACGGTGCCAAAAATTTGTTATGGTAAAATCAACTCACAAGTATACAAATCGTTTTTAAGTAATAATAAAGCGATTTTAAGAGTAAATCAAGTACCGTACCCAAGGAAATTTTGGATTACTTATTCTAATTAAATCTAAATACTAACTTGAACACCCAAATTTGTTTTTTTCAGCAAGCAATTAAATTAAAAACTAACATGTGCCTTATTAAAGATAAATTGAAACCCTTGGATCTTCTCATTTAATCTTATCCATCAGTCTTTGAATGTATTCTCAAGCCGCTACTTATCAAAACAATGACCATTGGATCTTCTCTATGATGCTCTAAAATTAATAGTGAAGATTAAAGCTTCCAATATTACAAAAATACCCTGAAACACATCAGCTTTTTGTACGGGTTGCATAATAAGAATTTGACCATATTTTTAAATCATGGGACCTTTAGGAATCTTATGCATGGATGAATCTTCAAAGAATCTTTTTAGAATCGTCTATAATCTTTATCTCTTTAAGCCCAAATTTTGCCTCCTATTATTTTCAATGCTAAATAATCCATTTTTGAGGTTGTTTTCACCAAATTCTCATTTTTTCACCTATATTGTAAATTTAACACAAATAAACAATTTTCCATAACAATGAGGCTAAAACCAACCAATAATAAGATTATAAAGTGGCATAAAATCATAAATATTTTAGGCCTAACACCATGCAACGTAGATCTTTCTCACATGCACTTCATGACATTCATCACAGCAAACTAAATATACAATTTTCCTCTCGGTTTCATTATGATTAAACCAACAACTAATTAATAGACAATTAATTAGAAGCATTAAGCATAGTGAAGAACACTCAATTAAAGAAAACTAATTCATTCATTACTCCATTCGAAAATTTAATACTTCGAAGTTAGGTTAATCATAACTCTAGGAAATAAAACTTAGTTCATAACAAAAATAATGAAAATTCTAACAAATAATCTAAACATCAAAAAATAAAGAGAAAAGATGAGGAAGATAAAATAATTTGAAGTCCCAATCTTTGATGAAATCCTTTAGCTTTTCTCCTTTTTTCCTTTTTGGTGGTTGCTCACCTCCACCCCAATGAGTGGGTGTATTGTGGCTGCTAACATTGTTTCTGAAACCTAACATAAGTTGTATATTATACTCTTAAAAATGACATAAATAACCTTAAAAGCTCATCCAAAACAAAGTTAAATTACACTGGAGCTCCTAGGCTTTTTTAAATATAGTGCCTTTGCACTAGAATTTTTGAAAAAAATGCATAAAACACTATGACACATATCATCTACTATAGCATAAAGTTATAGCTTTTTTTAGAAAATGCCATTAAAAAAAAAGTCTGATTTTTGTACAAATAATTGTTATAGCTCATTTAAGTTAAAAGGTAGCATTTTTTTAAGTGTAGTAGAAAATATTCCACATGGGCCAAAATTTAAGCATATCAATGCGGGCCCAAAAATATTCTAATTCTAATAAAATGAAAAAAATAAAACTGCAACTTTCCCTCTCTCACTTTCTGTCACTCAATCCTGAACACCCACTCTCACTCTCTGATTAGACATGAGCTCTCTCTCACTTTTCCACAGACATTATATTTCTCTCTCTCTCACGACCACTCTCATTTCTCAAAGTCTCTCTCCGACTCTATCAGACTCTCACCTTCACCCTCACTTTCCTATCTCAGACACGATTGGACCATTGTGCCATCTCTCCCACTCTCTTAGACACAATCAGACCGTCGCGTACAACAACAAAGCTTTACCCAGGCATCCTTTTCTCTGGATTCTCAGTCTCAGGATCAAACTCTCTGCTATAGGTTATATCCTCTACCCTAACAATCTTTTTGGCTTTTTTTTTTTTTTTTTTTTTTTCATATTTGCTNTTTTTTTTTTTTTTTTTGCTTTTCATATTTGCTCTCTTTTTTGAAAAATGAATAGCCGACTAAGCATCACAACAAAATGTTATTAAATTTGTGTGTTTAGGATTTTTAGAAAAATGAATACTAGTTGTGCATCACAACATCTTCTCTGTTTTGTTTTTGTTCTTGATAAAATAATAATCTCATTTTTTAGAAATTGAGAGTTAGGGAAATTATGATTTAGGTTTTTTCTTTGCCTTTTGTTTTGGTGGCCATGTCCTTTTTTTCATGTTGGTTTTTTATTTGAAGAGTTCTTTTTTTTTTTCTTTTGGAAATTAGTTTGATAAATATTGAGCCTAAAAAAATAACATTTGGTGTTGGTTGGTTCGGCAGAGGAGAGAATGATTTTGATGTGGGCATCAATAGTGTAAAAGGTAAACTGATGAAACTTCTTTGTAGTTTTTCTTTGCTTTCTGATTGGGTTATGGTTTTCTTCACTTTCTGTTTGGTTGCTATGTTTATTTATTTGTTTGATGTCATTGATATTTAAATTTTCATCTCAAACAATTCCAAGCTAGGTCCAGTTATGCTTTTATCTGTGTACACACTAGCTTTCACTTAACCATGGGACTCCAAATGAACTTATAGTCCCTTGGTAGTAACATAAACATCTTTGTTGGTGACAACTTTGCTTGACAAAAAGAAATATTAATGTTGTAGGATTTACTTGATGTGACTCCCTTCAAGTTGGATTGTTCTATAATGGTTCAATGATTACAAAATTGACCTCAATCTTCAATCTAATGAGAGATTGGAATTTTGGTATGGAAGCTTGGCTTGTTGTCTTTGGAAGAGACAAGAACCGTGCTATAAATGCCACAATCAAAGCTTTGCTCTTTGAATGTTAAGTTGGAAAATTGTTTTTTAGACAAGCCCTAGGCGTGAACTAAAAGAACAAAGGAGAAGAGAAAATAACTCTCACAATATTTGCTGAATAATACGTATATGTCTTATTACTGGCCGAATTGGCTTTTAAATAGAAACAATGTAGTCCACATATGGTTTCTTAAATAATAAACCATAGAAATTAGGAAATGAAACCTAAAATAAATCCCTAAAGAAATAAGAAGTAAAAGACTAATATATCCTTAACTAATAAACTAAATTACAAGATAACCTCATCCTTTGTATGGATCCTCCTATGTATGTGATGTGGGCATCGAGTGCTCTTTTAGCATGGATGTTCGTGGTGAAGACATTGTGCTGCCAAGTGGACCAGTGACGCGTTTTCGAGCTAAGAAGATCAAAGCGGGAATGCTTGGACTTGTGAAGAGAATAATTGATGAAGATCGATTCAAGTATCCACATGATCCAAACACTTTTATGAGGCATAATGATGATTTAAACATGATGTCCAAGCAAGGAATGAAGGTGGTAATGCTGCTCGGGAGTTGCAAAGACGAAACGACATAATTTTAGCCATTTTCGGATTTCAATGGCAGTTTCGTAATTTAGCTATTTTCGGATTATACTGGCAGTTTCGTAATTATTGTTATTTCTATATTATAATGGCAGTTTTGTAATTATTTATATTTTCGGATTATATTTATTTAGGGTTAGTTTTTAGCCTTAGGATTACTTTCCTAATTATTTTATGATCTAGATTGATTCTTAACATAACCCTAATATCTATATAAAAGGGAGGTTACTAGCTTGTAAGAGACAACTTTGATTATTGATTAAATAGAATCTATTTTTGTTTTCAACAAGACTTGTGTGTTCCAAGTGAGGATAGTTCTTCTTCTACTTGTTGCATTTGGGAATTGATCTTCTTGTCAAAGGTATTTACTTTGTGGCGAATTTCAATTTCATTCTTTGCCTTCTAATTAGTGTTGCTAGATACAATTGTTATCTAGAGGTGCTATAGGGCGGAATTTTACCTAGGGTTTGTTCCATATCATCTTGTGTGTTGGGATTACAGTTTCTTTAAGCTTGGGGTTCCGCATCATTTGGTATCAGAGCAAGGCCAAGATAAATTCCTATTTATCTTGTTCTTTGTTTTTCTTTTTAGAGTCTTTGATTAGTTTTTTTAATTTCTGCATTTTTTTTCTTTTGTTCTTCATTGTTTCGAGTTCTTCATTGTTCTTGGTGTTTTAGAGTACCAAAAAAAAAACGTAAAAAAAAATCGTAAAAAAAAAAAAATCGTACCAAAAAAAATAAATAAATAATTGAAAGTTGGAATATTGAGATTGATTGCTTGAATATTAGGAAAGTTACTCATTCCTAATTGATTTCTGATTTGTTTTTATTTCCTACTTTCCCAATTTTATTTGTTTCTTATTCTCATAGTTTCTTATTTTCTTACTTTCCTTTTTTTCATCGTTTCTTATTTTCATACTTTCCTATTCTAAATTTCTTTAGTTTCCTATTTTCTCATTGTGTTGATTTTATAGAGTAATTATTATTTGTTTCATTACTCTTTTGTTCTTTTTTTTCTTTTGTGCCAATTTTACTCTAGAATTGAACTTGCTTTTATTGTTAGGTTTTAATTTTGAAATTTGCTATTTTAGTTTTATATTTTTGTTTAAGATAATTGGTTCTGAAGTGCAACTTGGTGAACAAGACTTGAGTGGTAAAAGGCTTGAGTGGTGAGTATATAAAGGGAAGGTTACTAGCTTGTTAAAAAACTTTGATTATTGATTAAATAGAATCTTTTCTTGTTGTCAACAAGACTTGTGTGTTCCAAGTGAGGATAGTTCTTCTTCTACTTGTTGCATTTGGGAATTGATCTTCTTATCATAGGTATTTACTTTGTGGCGAATTTCAATTTCATTCTTTGCCTTCTAATTAGTGTTACTAGATACAATTGTTATCTAGAGGTGCTATAGGGCGGGTTTTTACCTAGGGTTTGTTCCATATTATCTTGTGTGTTGGGATTACAGTTTCTTTAAGCTTGGGGTTCCGCATCAGTATGGCTCGATGTCCTCATCATTACCACTCTTCTGTCTTAACTCAAGAGTTTTTTCTTACTTGGGATTATACAACTTATTTTTACGAGCAAAGGTGAGCCTAGAATATTATGATCTTTTGTATTAGGATGCATTAATGTATTCCTTACCCTAGATTTGGATCCTTTTTTCCCGATAAATTTATTGTTCATTTTACACAAATGCAATTGTATGAAATGCATTATTTCAAGGTAGAAATAAGATATGAGAGATAGAAAATTTATAAAAAAGTTGAATTGATATGTTGAATTGATGCACTACTTTGGAAACTAAATGTTTATATAGAGAAATGCCAAGCAGTAAACAAGTACATATATAGGCTAGAAAATGGAGTCGTATTTACTACTTGCCAGGAATGGCCTTTGAAATAGCAACTATAGGCGCTAGGTTTGGGCGCCTATGCACTGCAATGCAAATTCTTTAGCTTTAAAATTACAAAAATGTCACTGCTTTGGTATCTTCTAAAATCATTAGTTATTGAAGCTCAAATCTCACTTCCTACCATAATTTCGCCCAAGCAATCCATTTTTTAGGTTATTTTTTTCAAATTCTCTTTTTTTACGTAAATTATAAATTCATCAAAATTAATGGACTTTCTTTAAAAATTAAGCATAAACTAGCAAATAAAAAGCTCACATAGTAGCATAAAACAATGATTATTTTATGCCTAATCCATAACAATTCTACAGTGGTAGTAGCCATAAAACAATATTATAATTTTGCACTTCAACCAAAATTGGGTTGCTTTTTTTGAAGACTAAAAAATGCAATTAACACCGAAGAAAACACATTAGTAAGAGGTACTTTTTCAAGTTAAATGGCATCCTACCTAGTCTACATCAAAACAACCAAAAAGAGTAGGAGGATTTTTTGCTAAGTAACAAATGCCATGATCAAGGGTGCCCTTGGCATACCTGAGAATACTCATTAACATTTTTTAAATGAAACTGAGTAGGTGCTTGAAAGTGTTGACACACTTGGTTTTCTGCAAATTGTATGTTGGGTCTAGTAAAGGTAAGATATTGAAGAGAACCAACTAAGCTTTTATATGTAAAGCATCAACAATATCATCATCACCATGGAGAGAAATGGATTTTCCAGAGCCAAAGTTAAAATGGATGTTGATTCTAGCATCTTAGCACATTCTAATAGATCTTTAGCATACTTGGCCTGTGAGAGAAAAGGCCCACCTTTGAAGTATTTTACTTTAAAACCTAGAAAATAGCAAAGCTGGCCAAGGACTTTAAGAGCAAATTCGTCACTAAGTTTTGAGACAAATCGATGAATGAGAATGGAATTGGATCTTGTAATGATAACATCATCAACATAAACATGAAAAAATAATATGATTGTCACAATGATAAGTAAAGAGTGAATAAGCAATACTACATTGAAAATCACTGTTTTAAACCATGAAAAAACTTTCTTAGTAAGCAAGCATGATTAAGAAATTCAAAATCAACAAAATCAAGTGGTTGTTCCATAAAAACTATCTATTTTAAGATACCAAGCAAAAAAGCATTCTTTAGATCAAGCTAGAGAATTATCCACTGTGAAGATAAAGTAATAGAAAGAATTAACATGATTGTTGTAGGCTTCAAAAAGGGGTTGAATGTCTCAATATAGTCCAAACTTTCCACTTCGGTGAAACCTTTAGCTACCATACGTGCTTTGTATCTATTCAAGCTGCCATCTTTTTTGTACTTTGTTTGAAATACTCATTTGAGACCCTACCACATTTTCCTCAGACGGAGAGGAACTAAAGTCCATGTGTGATTGAGGTGTAACTTAGACAACTCTTATTACATAGCAGCAGACTACTCAAGATATTTAAGGGCATAGTTATATGTTTCTTGTTCAGTTCATGATATGTGAAAGTTGCTAATGCTGTTGGTGGTTTGTTTGAATTGAGAAACTCAATCTATCATGAGAGTTGCCGAAGTTGGAATCGAGTGACAGGATTGGTATGGTTAGCTTGTTAATGAGAATAAGCTACTAGTAGGTGAGATAAATCAGAAGGGAGAACTTGTGGTTGTGTTGAGTTTGTTGGTAATAGAGGTAAGTTAATAAATAAATTTTGAGGTGGACTAGTTTGATTAGAAGTGGACACTAAATTATTATTGAGACCAGAGGAAGAGTTCACACTTGTTAAATTTTTTGTGGATTGTGTTAGGGTACCTAACATATTCAAATTTGTAAGAGAGTTCAAACTTAATGGATTTACATTTAAAGAAAAGTCTATAGGCATTTGATCACTTGTTGTTGGAAAGTCAGGACAAATTGCCTATTGGATGGTAATAGGACATTAGGAAAATTGGTCAAAGGTGGTGATGATTTGGCTTTCCTAGACCATTCATCAGTATTAGAAAAATCAGGTCAATGAATCCTGCAAAAAAAATGTAGAAGGCTTATGATGCGGAACCCCAAGATTAAAGAATCCGAAACCCCAAACACACAAGAAATATTGAACAGTAATTGGAAACAAGAACCCGCCCTACCAAACCCTTAGATAACTTGTATCTAAAAACGTGGATTAGAAGGCTAGGGAAAGAGAAGAATAATCGCCACAAAGTATTTTTACTTTGATAAGATAATTCAACTTCTAATGCAATAAGAAGAAGAAATTAATTTCCTCACCTTGCAAGAATACTCCTGGGAGCAATAGGAAAATTAATTCTCTCAATTGATTAAAAACTCAAATCTGTCTTACAAAAGAATTGATCCCCCTTTATATAAGGACTAGGGGTAGATCAAGAATCAATCTAAACCATTAAATATTAAGAAAATAATCCTAAGGTTGAAAACTAACCCTAAAAACGAAAATAGCAAAAATTACAAAACTGCCATTATAATCCGAAAATAGCTAAATTACGAAACTGCCATTATCATCTGAAAATAGCTAAATTACGAAACTGCCATTATCATCCAAAAAATAGCTAAAATTATGAAATTGCCATTCTAAGTTGTTTTTTAAAATGATGGCGTTTCATCTCCGCAACTCTCGAGCATCATTACGACTTTCATCCCTTGCTTGGACAACATGCTTAAATCATCATTAGGCCTCGGAAAAGTGTTCAAATCATTTGGAAACATGAATCGATCTTCATCCATAATTCTTTTCACAAGTCCAAGCATTCCCTCTTTGATCTTCTTAGCTCGAGAACGCGTCACTAGTCCACTTGGCAACGTAATGTCCTTATCACGAACATCCATTCTAGAAGAGCGCTCGATGCCCACACCATGGCCGGAGTTGGGCGACCACCACCCTTAGATCGAAGCCGGCAATCTCCTCTTCCTCTCCATACCAGTGGTTCGCCATGAAACGACCCAGATCGCCGGAAAATACAGCAAAACAGAGAGCCCGCGCAACCGTGAACAGTCGAGACACCATCTTTGGCCGGCCGGATCTCACTGTTCCGGTGGAGTTAGGGAGCGTGCTTGGTACCGTTGGAAAGCTGGTGCGACGATCTACATTTTGGTACCAAGATTGACCCAGGAAACCGCCGGAGCACAGCGGAAAACGGCCGCGAAGTTTCAGAAAAACCACCGCGACAGCCACCTTTCCACCTCGATCTACTCCGATCTCCGGCGAGTGGCACAACACAGCCACCACCACTGGCCTCAGACCGCGCCGGCGACCAGATCTGCAGCTGGCCAGACTCCGGTGACCACCCCACGCGCCGCCCACGCGTCGCCGCCGTCTTCCTCCACGCGCCACCTCCGATCTCCTTCTTTTTCGGCGATGAATTTGGTCCGGTCCCCCTCTTTTGGACCGCCCGAAGCTAATTTCGATGTCCGTTTATCTCGAAGCTCCCTCGTGTGGATGGTGCGATTAAAGGATGCTCGGCCGCCACTTCCCGGCCACTTCCCGGCCACCACCGGTTGCGGTTGAACGAGGTAAGTTCTCGGTTGCATTCTACTGGTTACGAGCTTCATGTCGATATATAATTCGGATATTATAGATAGATATTGAGAATTATCCGGTTTCAAACAGTGTTATTAATAATGGTTAAATAGGAATTTTAGACAATCGGTGATACAAATGTGTATATTTGTGTTTTGGTGGTTGCTGTGGAACGCATTGACATGCCGAGAGTTTATTACAGAATGTGAAAGTGTGACCGAGTATTTTGAGCATGGAAATAGTTACTGGGTATATTGTATATTTAGTTGTTATGAGTGAGAATTGCGGGTTTGTCAGTTAAGAGTTGATTTTGGTCGTGTGTGCGAGCTTGATTATATTGAATTAATTGTCATTAACGATTGAGAGCCGATTTGGTTTTATGGAAATAATTGTGAATTTGATTGGGTGATTTGAAATTTGGGAATTGTGAGAAATATTACGGAATATATTACATAGTTAAATCGTGTGTTAATCACTATGTGGATTCGGTTGTGTAGAATTGATTATGTTGTGGATTGATTATTATATTAATTGTGAAATGGGTGGGTGATTAATAATGTTGAATTGTTGTGTATGTGAGTTTTGGTTATGAATAAATGTATGGATTTGATTGTGTGGACGAGAACTGCTTGGCGAGGAATTATGCCGTTCAACTGAGGATATTATTGTCTGTTAGGATGTTGGAAAGGCGATAATGGATTTAAGAGTGGCCAAATTTGATAAATGAGATATTTGTATAAAAAAATAAAATAAAATTTGAGTGTGATTGTCAGTAGCATATTCCGGCATAAATTTACTTTTGGAACTACAGGTAGCTTGATCCCTATTTAAATGGGGTATGTAAGCAGCTCGGTTTATTTTAGACTGAGTCCAGCTACAGAGAATTTTACAGTTAATGTATTTTTTATTGAGGGCTGAGTCATCCTCTGAGTTGTGATTACTGTGGGGAATGTGTGCTGGTAGAATGAATACTGTTTAGGAATGCTTTTCCTTGTAGGTTATAGACTATTTGCTTTTGGGGAGTGTTAGAAAACAACCGAAGTACTGCCGAAATTTCTAATAAAATTTTCGGTAGTAGAGAAAACCTTTCGGTCTGTTGATTTGAAAAGGTGACTTATTGGACTTTAACGACTGCTTGTGGCTTAATTGAAACATTAAGTCACGCAGGCATGATCCAGTAGGGTTGGGTCCTATCAAGGAGGGTTTTAAATTTGAAGGTGAAGGAAGAGGGACAAGAACAAAGGGATAATATTTTTCACACTAGATGTTTTGTGGGTGGTAAAACATGTAGTTTAATCATTGATAGGGGTAGTTGTGCTAATGTTGCTAGTACTACTTTGGTTGAGAAGTTGGGACTAGTATGTGAAAAACACCCTAACCCTTATAGGTTACAATGGTTGAATGATAGCGGGGAGATTAAGGTAAATAAGAGAGTGGGAGTTGCTTTTTCTATTGGAAAGTATAGTGATGATGTTTTGTGTGATGTAGTACCTATGCAAGCGGTGTATATTTTGTTGGGTAGACCATGGCAATCCGATAGGAGGACTATCCATGAAGGTTTTAAGAATAGGTATTCTTTTGAGCACAATGGAAAGAAAGTCACACTTGCACTTTTATCTCCAAAAGAGGTGTATCTTGAACAATTGAAACTATCCAAAGTTTTCCATGGGGATTTGGGAAGTGAGGCATATAAAAGAATTGAGTGTAAAGAGGCCAAGAGTGAAAAGAATAAAAATAAAAGCCCAATGGAGAGTGATTGCACTAGTAATAAAGAGGAAAGTGCAAGAGAGAAAAGTGAAAAGAAAAAGAGTGTTTATGCAAAAGAGAGAGAAATCAAAAGTGCATTCTTAGGCAACAAAGCAATATTGTTGGTGAGGTTTTGAGAGGTTTTTGTCTCTTTATTGCAGGATTTTGATGATGCTTTGCCGGAAGAGATGCCGACTGGATTGCCACCATTAAGAGGTATTGAGCATCAAATAGATTTTGTGCCTGGAGCAAGCATTCCAAACCAACCAGCCTATCATAGCAATCCTAAGGAAACAAAGGAGTTACAAAGGCAAGTGGAGGAGTTGCTAGCAAAGGGTCATGTTAGGGAGAGCATAAGTCCTTATGCTGTACCGGTTTTATTGGTACCCAAGAAGGATGACACATTGATGATGTGTGTTGATTGCCGAGCAATGTATAAAATAACGGTAAACTATCATTATCCCATTCCTAGGTTAGATGATATGCTTGATGAATTCCATGGTGCTTGCTTATTTACTAAGATAGATTTAAAAAATGGATACCATAAAATTCAGATGAAGCAAGGGGATGAGTGGAAAATTGCTTTTAAAACAAAATATGGTTTATATGAATGGATGTTTATGCCTTTTGGGTTAACTAATGCTTACATTTTTGCGATTAATGAACCATGGTTTAAGGGAATTTCTAGGAAATTTTGTGGTTGTATATTTTGATGATATTTTGATATATAGCAAAAGTTTAGATGACCATGTGATGCATGTTAGCCAAGTGCTAGATGTGCTTAAAAAAGAGAAATTATATGCTAAACTTAAAAAGTGCACATTTTTAAATTTGAAGGTGAAGGAAGAGGGACTAGAACAAAAGGAGAATATTTTTCATACTAGATGTTTTGTGGGTGGTAAAATATGTACTTTAATCATTGATGGGGGTAGTTGTGCTAATGTTGCTAGTACTACTTTGGTTGAGAAGTTGAGACTAGTATGTGAAAAACACCCTAACCCTTATAGGTTACAATGGTTGAATGACAGTGGGGAGATTAAGGTAAATAAGAGAGTGAAAGTTGCACTTTCTATTGGAAAGTATAGTGATGAGGTTTTGTGTGATGTAGTACCTATGCAAGCGAGGCATATTTTGTTGGGTAGACCATGGCAATCCGATAGTAGGACTGTCCATGAAGGTTTTAAGAATATGTATTCTTTTGAGCACAATGAAAAGAAAGTCACACTTGCACCATTATCTCTAAAAGAGGTGCATCTAGAACAATTGAAACTATCCAAAGTTTCCCATAAGGATTTGGGAAGTGAGGCAAATAAAATCATTGAGTGTAATGCGGCCAAGTGTGAAAAGAATAAAAATAAAGGCCCAATGGTGAGTGATTGCACTAGTAATAAAGAGGAAAGTGCAAGACAGAAAAGTGAGAAGAGTGAAAAGAAAAAGAGTTTTTATGCAAAAGAGAGAGAAATCAAGAGTGCATTCTTAGGCAACAAAGCAATATTGTTGGTGAGGTTTCGAGAGGTTTTGCTTTGTGAAACTAACCTTAACCCCGTTTTGCCTAGTGTTTTTGTCTCTTTATTGCAGGATTTTGACGATGTTTTCCCAGAAGAGATGCCGACTGGATTGCCGCCATTGAGAGGTATTGAGCACCAAATAGATTTTGTACCTGGAGCAAGCATTCCAAATCGACCAGCCTATCGTAGCAATCACAAGGAAACGAAGGAGTTACAAAGGCAAGTGGAGGAGTTGCTAGCAAAGGGTCATGTTAGGGAGAGCATGAGTCCTTGTGCTGTACCGCTCTTATTGGTACCCAAGAAGGATGACACATGGAGGATGTGTGTTAATTGTCGAGCAGTGAATAAAATAACAGTAAAGTATCATTATCCCATTCTTATGTTAGATGATATGCTTGATGAATTGCATGGTGCTTCCTTATTTAATAAGATAGATTTAAAAAGTGGATACCATCAAATTCGGATGAAGCAAGGGGATGAGTGGAAAACTACTTTTAAAACAAAATATGGTTTATATGAATGGATGGTTATGCCTTTTGGGTTAACTAATGCTCCTAGTACATTTATGCGATTAATGAACCATGTATTAAGGGAATTTCTAGGAAAGTTTGTGGTTGTCTATTTTGATGATATTTTGATATATAGCAAAAGTTTAGATGACCATGTGATGCATGTTAGCCAAGTGCTAGATGTGCTTAGAAAAGAGAAATTATATGCTAACCTTAAAAAGTGCACATTTCGTATAGATAGGCTTGTTTTCCTTGGTTTTGTTGTGAGTGCACAGGGTGTTGAAGTAGATGAAGAGAAGATCAAGATTATCAAGGAATGGCCTACACCTAAGAACGTGTCTGAGGTAAGAAGTTTTTATGGTTTAGCTGGTTTTTATAGAAGGTTTGTGAAGGACTTCTCTACCATAGCTGCTCATTTGAATGAGATTGTAAAAAAAGAGGTAGGTTTTAAATGGGGTAGGGAACAAGAACATGCGTTTCAAACTTTAAAAGATAAGTTATGTTCGGCTCATATTCTTGTTCTACATAATTTTGATAAGATGTTTGAGGTTGAATGTGATGCTTCTGGGATTGGTATAGGTGCTCTTTTGATGCAGGAAAAACGTCCCATTGCATACTTTAGTAAGAAGCTAAATGGGGCTCAACTCAAGTACTCGACATATGACAAGGAGTTGTATGCACTATTTCGTGCCCTGGAGGTGTGGCAACATTATTTGCTTCCAAAGGAGTTCGTGATTCATACCGATCATGAGTATCTCAAACACATCAAAGGACAAGGAAAGCTCAATAAAAGGCATGCAAAGTGGGTTGAGTTCATAGAGAGTTTTCCATATGTGATATGCTACAATCAAGGTAAGGAGAATGTAGTAGCTGATGCATTATCTCGAAGGTATGTTCTCATAACTTCATTAACTTCTAAGTTGTTAGGTTTTGAGCAATTGAAAGACATGTACGCAAGTGATTTTGATTTTAAGGATATTTATGTTGCATGTGAACAAGGTGCATTTAATAAGTTCTATAGACATGATGGTTTTCTGTTTCGTGGTTCAAGAATTTGTGTGCCTAATTGCTCTGTTAGAGAATTGCTTGTTAGAGAATCACATAGTGGTGGTTTAATGGGTCATTTTGGTGTGCACAAGACTTTAGATGTTTTAGTTGAACACTTTTATTGGCCACATATGAAAAGGGATGTTCAAAGAATTTGTTCTCATTGTATTGCATGTAAACAGGCCAAGTCTAAGTCTATGCCACATGGGTTATATACACCTTTGCCTATTCCTAATCAGCCTTGGGTTGATATATCCATGGATTTTGTCCTTGGATGACCTAGAACTAGGAAGGGTAAGGATAGCATATTTGTGGTTGTTGATAGATTCTCTACGATGGCACACTTTATTGCATGTCATAAAACTGATGATGCTACAAATATTGCTGACTTGTTCTTTAGGGAGGTTGTAAGATTGCATGGAGTGCCTAGAACTATTGTGTCTGATAGGGATGTGAAATTTTTGAGTCACTTTTGGAGAGTTTTGTGGGGTAAGTTAGGTACTAAATTGTTATATTCTACTACTTGTCATCCACAAACCGATGGTCAAACGGAGGTGTTTAATAGGACTCTAGGTACTTTGCTTTGTGCTATTGTTGGTAAGAATTTGAAAACTTGGGAAGATTGTTTACCTTTTGTTGAATTTGCATATAATCGTACTATTCATTCTTCTACAAGTTTTTCACCATTTGAGATTGTGTATGGTTTTAATCCTTTAACTGTGTTGGATTTGATGCCTTTACCTTTGAGTGAGATTGCTAGCTTAGATGGACAAAAGAAGGCGGATTTGGTTAAGACTATACATGAGAATGCGAGGTTGCAAATTGAGAAGCGTAACCGTCTAACTGCTCAAAATGCAAATAAGGGGCGAAAGCAAGTGATATTTGAACCAGGAGATTGGGTTTGGGTACACATGAGGAAGGAAAGGTTTCCTAACCAAAGGAAGTCTAAGTTGGATGCTAGAGGCGATGAACCTTTTCAAGTTCTCGAGAGGATCAATGACAATGCATACAAGATTGATCTTCCAGGTGAGTATAATGTGTCCGCATCATTCAATGTTGCTGATCTTTCTCCTTTTGACATGGATGCAGATTCGAGGACGAATCTTTTTGAGGAGGGAATGAATGATGTGGGCATCGAGCGCTCTTCTAGCATGGATGTTCGTGGTGAAGATATTGTGCTGCCAAATGGACCAGTGACTCGTTCTTGAGCTAAGAAGATCAAAGCGGGAATGCTTGGACTTGTGAAGAGAATAATTGATGAAGATCGATTCAAGTATCCACATGATCCAAACACTTTTATGAGGCATAATGATGATTTAAGCATGATGTCCAAGCAAGGAATGAAGGTGGTAATGCTGCTCGGGAGTTGCAAAGACGAAACGACATAATTTTAGCCATTTTAGGATTACAATGGCAGTTTTGTAATTTAGCTATTTTCGGATTATAATGGCAGTTTCGTAATTATTGTTATTTCCAGATTATAATGGCAGTTTTGTAATTATTTCTATTTTCGGATTATATTTATTTATGGTTAGTTTTTAGCCTTAGGATTACTTTTCTAATTATTTTATGGTCTAGATTGATTTTTAACCTAACCCTAATATCTATATAAAGGGGGGTTACTAGCTTGTAAAACAACTTTGATTATTGATTAAATAGAATATATTCTTGTTTTCAACAACACTTGTGTGTTCCAAGTGAGGATAGTTCTTCTTCTACTTGTTGCATTTGGGAATTGATCTTCTTATCAAAGGTATTTACTTTGTGGCGAATTTCAATTTCATTATTTGCCTTCTAATTGGTGTTGCTAGATACAATTGTTATCTAGAGGTGAACTAGTTCTCATTTTAACCCCTTGGTTAGTGAATCCGCAATATTTTCTTTCGACTTTACGTAGTCTATAGAAATCACTCCAGTTGAGATTAACTGTCTAATGGAATTGTATCTTCGACATATATGTCTAGACTTTCCTTTATACATGATATTTTGCGCCTTTCTAATTGCAGATTGACTATCGCAATGTAAACTAATTGCAGGCACAAATTTCGGCCATTGTGGAATGTCATCTAAGAACTTATGTAACCATTCAACCTCTTCTCCACATTTGTCAGAAGCTATGAATTCAGACTCCATAGTGGAACGAGCTATAACTGTTTGTTTGGAGGACTTCCATGTTACAATTGCACCAGCCAATGTAAATACATATCCACTAGTGGACTTTGAATTCTTTATATCAGAAATCCAACTAGCATCACTATATCCTTTTAATACAACTGGATATCTTGTGTAGTGCAGTCCGTAATCACGAGTATATCGTAAGTACCTCAGTACTTGCACTATCCCTTTCCAATAATCTTAGTTTGGATTACTCGTGTATTTACTTAGTCTACTTACTGAGTAGGCTATATCCAGTCTAGTGCAACTCATCAGGTACATTAGACTACCAATCACCCTAGAATATTCCACTTGGAAAACACCCTCTCCTTTATTCTTGGAAATATGTAAATTCATATATATAGGTCTTCTGGCTATACCAGTATCCTCTTTACTGAATTTATCCAATATTTTATCTATATAATGTGACTGACTAAGAATGATTCCATTTGAAGACCTAGAAATTTTATTACATGTGCAAGCCCCATGTTTTTCATATCAAACTTTGTATTTAACAAAGCTTTGGTAGTTTGGATCATATTATCGTTACTACCCACGATAAGTATGTCATCTACATAGACATAAAATGACATATCCATCGACTATATCCTTTATATAGATACATTTGTCACATTCATTTATTTTATACCCACTTTCCTACATGGCAGAATCAAATTTTTGATGCCATTGTTTTGGAGCTTGTTTTAGACCATACAAAGATTTCACCAGTCTATAGACTTTTTGCTCTTGTCCTGAAGCAAAAAAACCCTCAGGTTGCTCCATATAGATCTTCTCTTCAAGATCCCCATTTAGAAATGTTGTTTTCACATCCATATGATGTATCTCTAAATTTCGTAAGGCTGCTATAGTAATCACCATCCTTATGGAATTTATTCTCGTCACTGGTGAATATGTATCAAAATAATCAATGCATTCCTTTCGCTTGTAACCCTTTATTACTAGCCTTGCCTTGTATTTATCAATAGTTTCATTTGCTTTCATCTTCCTCTTGAAAATTCACTTTTAACCCAAAGGTTTACAACCAGGAGGTAGATCCACTAACTCCTAAGTATGGTTTTGCAAAATGGAATCTATTTCACTTTTGATTGCCTCTTTCCATAAAAGACATTCATGAGAGTTTAAAGCTTCCTGAAAGTTTTGAGGTTCAATTTCTAGTATGTAAGTAAGAAAATTTGGACCAAAATATTTTTCTGTTCTCATTCTCTTACTACGTCTAAGCTCAACCTCATCCTCTTGTCCATGATCACTATCTAGACTATCTTCATAGATATATTTAAATGTTCATTTTGACGAACTCGGTCCCTCATTAGATTTGTATGGAAAATTATGCTCGAAAAATGAGGCATTTCTCGATTCCATTATTGTATTTCTGTTTAAATCTGAAATCTCATATCTGTACACAAGAAATCAATATGCACTGCTATTTTGTGCATAACCAATAAAAATGCAATAAACTATTTTTGGACATATATTTACTCTCTTTGGAGTAGGTACAACTACTTTGGCTAGACACCCCCACATTCGTAAATAATTGTAGAAAGGCTATCTTCCATGCCAAAGCTCATAAGGTGTTTTCACCTCTTTCTTTTGAAGCACCTTATTTAAAAGGTAATTTGTTGATAAAATAGCTTCACCCCACAAGTTCTTAGGTAACCTAGAACTTAAGGGCATTGCATTCATCATTTCCTTGAGGGTTTGATTTTTCCGTTCAGCCACACCATTGGATTGTGGTGAATACGGTGGCGTGACTTCATGTCTAATCCCATTTTGAGCACAAAATTCACCAAATTACATATTCGCCACTGCGATCACTCCTTATTACTTTAATTTTTTTATTAAGTTGATTCTCAACTTCAGCCTTATAGAGTATAAATTTCTCTAAGGCTTCATCTTTGCCCTTTAGCAAATAGACATAGCAATATTTCGTGCTATCATCAACAAAGGTAATAAAATATTTATTACCTCCTTTCGTTGGTTTAAATTTCAGATTACATATGTCACTATGGATCATATACAAAGGTTCGGTATTCCTTTCAATAGTGTGATACGATAACCTCGTCATTTTTTCCTTAACACAAGTTTCACACTTATATTTATTGTCAATTTGAAATGTGGAAATATGATTTAAGTTAATTAATCTTCTCAGAGTATTATAATTAACATGTCCTAGTCTACCATGCCACAAATTGGAAGACTCAAGCAAGTAAGCAGAAGAAGTACTAGCTTTATTCATATTTTTAGGCTTTACAGTCATTACACTAAGTTTGAAAAGCTCATTGGCTACATAACCCTTTCCCACAAACATATTATATTTTGACAATATGACCTTATCAGACTCAAACACCATGCGAATCCATGCTTGCTTAAAACCGATCCAGATACCAAATTTTTACGTATATCTGGTACATAGAGCACGTTGTTCAAAGTCAGGTCTTTCCCGGAGATCATCTTCAAAATCACCTTCCTTTCACATCTTATTTCAGGTGTTGCAGAATTTTCCATGAATAAATTTTCTCCGCTTTCAGTTGGTTTGAAGGAAGTGAACAAACCTCTATTTTAGCATACGTGGTGAGTTGCACTAGTGTCAATCCACCACTCCTTTGGGTTTGACCCAACAAGATTCACTTTAGAAACTACGGCACTTAAATCGATGTCATCGACTTCTCTGGTGAGTTTCTCCACCACCTGTGCCATTTTATTTTTCCATTTGGATAGTTTTCAATCTGCCAATTTGTGACCTATCCTGTCACAATTGAAACATTTCCCTTGGAATTTAGGATGTTTAAATACACCTCCATTGGGACCTAGCTTTGAATTCTTTCTAGCAAATTTTTTGGTCTTGGAGTCTTGACCATGCTCCACCACATTAGCTTTAACAAAAGCTTGCGATGATGATCTATTCTCTGATCATCTGTTATCTTCCTCAATGCGAAGTCTAACAATCAAATCATCCATGCTCATCTCATTTCGCTTATGCTTAAGGTAGTTCTTGAAGTCTTTCCAACCTGAAGGCAGTTTCTCAATAACACATGGCACTTGGAAGGCTTCACTAATCACCATCCCTTCATAATGGATTTCTTGTATTGAACTTGACTAATAACAGTCTTGGTATCAACCATATGATAATCCAAGAAACGATCCACTACAAACTACTTGGAACCAACATCCTCTGTTTTGTATTTCTTATCCAAGGTTTCCCACAGCTCTTCCGTTGTCTTCTTGCTACTGTATATATCATACAGAGTATCAGATAGGCCATTCAAAATATAATTCCAACTCAGGTAGTCAAAACTCTTCCAAGCATCTACAGCCATGAGAGTACTTGCATCACTATTCTCATTGCTTTCCGGTGCCTTTTCACTCAAAAACCTAGCCAGGTTCAATGTGATCAAATAGAATAACATCTTTTGTTGCCACCTTATAAAATCCTTTCCATCAAATTTTTCTGGTTTCTCCCCATGATTCACAGGTATAGAAACACGTGCACTCAAAGTTGGTGCTTTTGCCACAGGAATGGTACTCACGTTGTCTGATGAAACATTAGCCTCTGTTGTCATTTCTTGTATATGAGTTGAAATATAAATTCATTAGTTGTTGAAAAAAATTGTCCCAACGCACTTATTACACAAATCTCACCAAGAAAAATGCACAAATTTGAGGTTTAAAACTCAATTTAAAACTCCCACAGAATTACTGTATACATCCACAAATTGATGTATACACACCACAAAATTACTGTATACACCAATATATGACTATCAACGGTCAACGATGGTCAACAATCAATGAAAGTCAATGGTCAATGTCCACGTGACACGTGCTACATCAGCAACACATCAGCGTAAGGCTCCACGTGGCACACACGTGGCTATCAATGTCACATGGGCCAGCCTACAAATCGGGCTGTGCCTCAGCCCACCATTGGACCCAACTAGACTAAGCCCAATTCCAGCCTAGCATAAGCTCAAGCCTAACCCAGCCAGGATCAAGCCCAGCCCAGGACAAACCCAGGCCACGCCAGACCTGCCGCATCAGCCCAGTCGCCCAAAATGTCAAAACGACGTCATTTTGGGTCTTCTCCTTCACCCGTTTTACTATAACCGGTTCGTGTCATGGGTCACGCAACTCTGTTTCTAACTCGGCTATATCTCGTTCGACCTCCATTTTCGATGCCCTTTGTTAGGTTTTCTTCGTCTCATCACCCTCGTTTGGATTCGAGTGTCAATTTAAATTAAAACTCAGTTGATAAATAAATCAACAAAATACAAATTCTTCAATAACATTAAAAACATAACAAAACGAAATAAAAAACCTTGGCAATATATATCTAAATATAAATATAGAAAATTAACTATAAATGAGGAAAGATCGTTCTTAAGATTGTAAAATAAACTGAAACAGTAATCAACATATTTATAAATATATATATATTACAAATTAATAAACTAAATTTAAATACATGGATAATAAAATACAGAACATGAATATGACATCTTTAGTAATAGTTTGAAGTCTGTGTAATACCACAATTTTTTTAAGAACAATTTAGTCCCTACTGGTGCGAATGGTTCGTTAACGATCATCTCCCAAGATAGAACATACACTCTAAATTTCTTATTTTAGCACCGCCAAAAATTTATCTTTGAACTTGAAAATATCTAAACTATATTACCACTTCCACTAAATGATGTGGGCATCGAGCGCTCTTCTAGAATAGATGTTCGTGATAAGGACATTACGTTGCCAAGTGGACCAGTGACGCGTTCTCGAGCTAAGAAGATCAAAAAGGGAATGTGATGCGGAACCCCAAGATTAAAGAATCTGAAACCCCAAACACACAAGAAATATTGAACAGTAATTGGAAACAAGAACCCGCCCTACCAAACCATTAGATAACTTGTATCTAAAAACGTGGATTAGAAGGCTAGGGAAAGAGAAGAATAATCGCCACAAAGTATTTCTACTTTGATAAGATAATTCAACTCCTAATGCAACAAGAAGAAGAAATTGATTCCTCACCTTGCAAGAACACTCCTGGGAGCAATAGAAAAATTAATTCTCTCAATTGATTAAAAACTCAAATCTCAAAAATCTCTTACAAAAGAATTGATCCCCCTTTATATAAGGACTAGGGGTAGATCAAGAATCAATCTAAACCATAAAGTAATTAGGAAACTAATCCTAAGAAAATTAGGAAAGTAATCCTAAGGAAATTAGGAAGGTAATCCTAAGGCTAAAAACTAACCCTAAATAAAAATAATCCGAAAATAGAAATAATTACAAAACTGCCATTATAATCCGAAAATAGCTAAATTATGAAATTGCCATTCTAAGTTGTTTATTTTTAAAATAATGCCGTTTCGTCTCCGCAACTCTCGAGCATCATTACGACTTTCATCCCTTGGTTGGACAACATGCTTAAATCATCATTAGGCCTCAGAAAAGTGTTCAAATCATTTGGAAACTTGAATCGATCTTCATCCATAATTCTTTTCACAAGTCCAAGCATTCCCTCTTTGATCTTCTTAGCTCGAGAACGCACCATTGGTTTACTAGGCAAGATGATGTCATCATCTTTTGCTCCAATGCCAGAATATGACTCTATGATGCCCGCATCAGAATGCTTGGACTTATGAAACGAATTATGGATGAAGATCGATTCAAGTTTCCAAATGATTTGAACACTTTTCCGAGGTCTAATGATGATTTAAGCATGTTGTCCAAGCAAGGTGATGCGGAACCCCAAGATTAAAGAATCCGAAACCCCAAACACACAAGAAATATTGAACAATAATTGGAAAACAAGAACCCGCCCTACCAAACCCTTAGATAACTTGTACCGCACATATCCTAATGCCAAAAGCTCCTCCACTTGCCTTTGAAGTTCCTTTGTTTCCTCAGGGTTGCTTCTATATGCCGGTCGGTTTGGAAGGCTCGCTCCAGGCACCAAGTCTATTTGATGTTCAATGCCCCTTATTGGTGGTAATCCTTTGGGCAATTCCTCCGGGAAAACTTCTTCAAATTCCTTCAACAAAGAAACAAAAATACTAGGCAAACATGGGTTAAGGTTAGCTTCAGAAAAATAAAACTCCCTAAACCTCACGAGAACTAGTGCTCTCTTGCATAAGCATGCTCCTTTCACATCTCTCATTTTTGCATAGAAATTCTTTTTCTTTTCACTCCTCACTTCACTCATGTTTTTCTCACAAGTGTTTTGACTCTCCATTGGGCCTTTAGTTTTATTCTTTTCTCTCATGGCCTCTTTTCCCTCATTCTTTTTGTTAGTCTCACTTCCCATATCCTCATTTGTAGGTTTATTCATCTTCAATTGATCAAGGTACACCTCTTTTGGAGATAGAGGTGCTAGAGTGTGCTTCTTCCCCTTGTACTCAAAAGCATACCTATTCCTATGCCCATCATGAACAACTCTCCTATCGAATTGCCACGGCCTACCCAACAAAATGTGCCCGGCTTGCATAGGTACTACATCACACACAACCTCATCAACATACTTTCCAATTTCGAAAGCAACCTTCACTTGTTTGGTTACTTTCACTTCCCCACTGTCATTCAACCATTGTAACCTATAGGGATTAGGATGCTTCTCACATTTCAAGCCCAATTTCTCTACCAAAGTAGTGCTAGCTACATTGGCACAACTTCCTCCATCCACTATCAAACTGCAAATTTTTCCACTCACCATACATCTAGTGTGAAAGATATTCTCCCTTTGCTCTAGACTCTCCTCCTTAACTTTAAGGTTTAAGGCTCGCCTAACAACTAGAGACTCTCCCCTCATAGCATACTCTATGTTCTCCTCATCACTAGAATTATCCTCCAATGGTGGCACTTCGTTATCACTGTCATTCTCAGACTCCGAAACAATTTCACTACCCTTCAAATTTGTAACACCACACTCTCTCTCCAACCAATATTGTCTCCAATTTAGCCACCGCACTTCAGACGGTATGGAGTTTTGGTCAGACTTCCCAGGGGGTCACCCATCCTAGGAATGCTCCCACTTGAGCACGCTTAACCCCAGAGTTCTTCCAACTCTGAAGCCAAACGCTCTGAAAAGGCCTTGGTTGTTAAGAGAGTGCTTACTTTACATTTGAACCATTACCACATGACCCCCTTCCACACCCGGGCGATGTGGGATTGGACACCGATCTCTGCCAGTAAGGTAGCCTGCCAGTGCCTCGCACCCGCCCACACTTACTCTGGCTATGCCAGTAAGGTAGCCTGCCAGTCGTAATGATGCTTGGATTTGGGTTAAGGATAGCTTCAGAAAAGTGTTCAAATCATTTGGAAACTTGAATCGATCTTCATCCATAATTCTTTTCACAAATCCAAGCATTCCTTCTTTGATTTTCTTAGCTCGAGAACGCGTCACTGGTCCACTTGGCAACGTAATGTCCTTATCACGAACATCCATGCTAGAAGAGCGCTCGATGCCCACATCATTCCCCCCCTCCTCAAAAAGATTCGTCCTCGAATCTGCATCCATGTCAAAAGGAGAAAGATCGGCAACATTAAATGATGCGGAAACATTATACTCACCTGGAAGA
>QANX01002723.1:0-24295 GCA_003254975.1 Ochetophila trinervis | reverse complement strand
AAAAAAAAAAAAAAAAAAAAAAAAAAAGAATCAATAAAAGCCAAGTTGGTTTCCTTTTCAAACAAAAAAGGATCCAAACAACTTGCATTGAAGTTGTAAATTTAGAGTCTCTCATATTTTTTTTTCTTCCTGTACCTTATTTTCTTATTTTTTTTCTTTTTTATGTTTCTTTTAACTTCATCCCTTAATATTATTCATCAAGCCTTCTTGTTAAGCATAGAAAATTACAAAATAAATTATAAGCAGATGAATGTTCCAATGCATCAAATATATATATATATATATATATAAACTAATTTTATGCAAAAACATACGGATGTTATATATATTTTGATGTATGTTTCGAATTTTTATGGATGAATTTTTTGAGAGTACAAGAAAATGAAAGCTGAAGACGCAGTGAGAACGGGCGGCTAGGCAATATGCAATGTTTTACCTATTCATACATGTAAAACGACGTTGTTTTTACATTTTAAAGGCATAAAAAGAAAAACAATTTAAAATATAAAAAAATAAGCAACTACTGTTTATATTTATCTAAATCCGTTTGATATAATAATTTTTTATTATTTCATTTATTCTCTATATGTGAGTAATTAATTTTGCTTGAAGTATATGATAATTATTTCTTACCCACTTATTTTTTTTTTATCAGAAGGAAAAATATCAGTAGGACAGATGATTATAAGACAAAATAGCAGCTTTCACTGATTATCAAAGACAATTAATTAGAGTTAGTACTATAAATCAGCTCAAAAAGAGTGAAAAAATGCATAAAGGTAGTTTTTCTTTTGTTTTTTTCTAACTCTAATTATGGATATTTGGATTAAACCCCTTTAGTGGATGTGTCAACACCTAAAAGTTATTTCACAGCTTGGAATAAACAAATACAATCAAAGTGAAACGCGTGTCCTTAATCAATCAAGAAATGAGAAGCACACAGATATTTTTTTTGTTAGGAGCAAATATAGGCCACAAATTTTTATGCATAAGCTGAGTTGGTATGGGACCCAAATACTAATATAATCCATGAATACTTTTTGTTTTGGCACACTCTTTTGCTTTTTTGCTCTTTTTTTTTTTTCTTTTTGTAGGAAAGCAATTGCTCATGTCTTTTCATCCATATGCCTAATTTTCAAACTTTTTAGTTTGGAAAAGTAACAGTTTCTTTTTGGTGAAAAGGAAAACTAACAGTTCCAGTGACACTTTTTTCAAGGGTTTGCATCATCAGGCCATTTCTTATTGTTAAACATGTTCAGTAACTTTTTTTTGTGGAATACAAATGCCTCTTGCTCTGCTTCTCTATTTGGATTGAAAAAAGTTGTTCATCCCAAGTCCTGAATGTTGATTAGTAATGAGAAAAGTCTGGAAAATGTAGTTAAAAATGTAAAATGATTTTTCAAAGAATTTTGAGAATAACATAAAAAAAGAAAAGAAAAGGAAATCACTCTCTAGTCTCTACATATAAGAGAAAAAAACCCCAAGACCTGGAAATTGCACTTTTTCATTAAATCTCAAATTTCCACCAAATTTGACACGCTTTCATGATAGAATATATAAACTTTTAAATGATAATATAGGACAGTTGTTCAATTTGACTATGAATCTCAATTTTTCTAAATAAGAACATATATGACAGTGTGAAAATGTTCAGCTCCAACAACCTACAAAGTTGATTTGGAAAATTTTGCTGCTTAATTTTTAGTGAAACCAAAGAAGGATATGACATTTACAGTGAAAGGAACAAGGAAGTCATGTCATTTCAAACCACTGCTCTAAACATGGAGTAGTTGGAGCTGTCTTCTTCCAATTCACCATCCGCATAAATACATAACAGCCCATTCCAGCAGTTGAACTGGAAGTTCAAAGTATTGCAAATACTTGACTCATCTCAAAACCAACAAAGTATTTTGGTACCATTTCTAGATTGGCCTACCTTAGTAACCACAAATCTCCTGTAGGCAGCCTCTATATACACATAGATATAATACTAATAATATATACATATGTGGATATCTAGATAACTGGATTATCATTAAAACTGTTTTTAATTGTTTGTCATCCATAATTTATTTTAGTAGCAAAATTGTCTCTAAAAATAACTGCCAGTGACAATACGAATCGTAAAATTACCCTACACACACACACATATATATATATATATATATAATATGTTAGAAAAATTAAGGTGTACTAATTATGTGTGAATCAAATAATACATAAGTACAAAAGTGATTAAACGTTATTCAAGTAATATAATACATAAAAATTGATGGCATACAGTAATAAATAAATAAAAGTAGAGATATAGAAAAACTAATAAATAGATCGAGTTTAGAGTTTGATTCTATATTTTTAAGGCGCACGTACATATTTTGTTTTATTCAGATGCTCATATTTTATGGCAATTGTCTTTCAAAATTGACAATAGTAGCACTCTAAATCATCAAGAATATGGAACTAAACTTGACTTGAACTCTTCCAAAATATATGTATCTAATATTTTCTCTAACATGAACATTAACAATGAAATGAATTTAATTGAATTGCTTGATAAAAAAACTAAATAGACCTAAATCATTTTATAAAGTTTAAAAAGATATGAAACTAAAAAGCATATCCATTCATAAAGATTTCTTTTTATATAAAGATATCCTTTTAAATATAAAAGTGCTTTTGAATATGAAAGGGATACATTTTTAAAAGTAATAACATGTGAATAGATACTTTATAAAAGATAGCAACATATGTAGAAAAAAAAAAAAAAAAAACCAACATCTAAATAACACTTTTACAGTTTCTATTCAAAAATGAAAAATTAACCAATATCAATTTAATTTTTCCAACACATACAAATGTATATATATATATAGTCATTTTCTTATCAAGATGAATTTAAAAAAAAATATCAGATGATACTTAGTTTTTAAATTATTTAAAGAGTTTAAATTTAAAAATATATTTGTGAATTTTATGAGCCAGCCAAATTATTAAATTTTAAAATGATAAAATAAATTCGGTATGAACTCATAACCTTTAAATAAATATTTAAATTTTAACTTTTAAAATAATCGAAACAGTATTTTTTTTTTTCTTGAAGGTAATTCAAAGACTACTAATAAAAAGATTATTTTTTTTTGGGTGGTAAATTACTACTAATAAAAAGATAGTTAGAATTCTTCTGTATAGGACCATGTAATAATGGGTGTCATCCCCTACCATGATGTAAGTAATATATTTTGAAAAAAAATAAAGTACTCTGGGAGTACACGGTACTCCCAACTCCCAAAACACAAACAAAGAAATCCAAATAATGTGGGTCCCATTTGTAAGATTACATAAATCATATTAAACATCTATCACTGGGCATAAAATCCAATTAGTGTTCAGTCAACAAAAAATAAATAAAAATAAAAATCCAATTAGTGTTCTATCCAAAAAAGAAAAAAGGAAAAAAAGCCCTGTCTAAACTTACTCTTTATTTTTATTTTTATTTTTAAACAGAACCAAAATTTTGAAACTATGACATCAATGAACTAGAAAATTATTGACTAGATATAAAAATTATTTGTTAATCATTAAAGTGACCTACTGATATTATGGGTTTTTATTTATTTATTTATCTTTTAGAAAACTAATAAAACGTTTAATGTTATATTTGAGTTTCGAATTTACTAGATACTAAAATTAGTAGAAAATGTTATAATTTTTTTTTATGGAGAAAATAAACATATATTATTATATATATGTATACTAAATAAAAATATGTAAGATTTTTTTTTTCCTTAGGTTCCAAACATCGGGTAAAATTGCTTGCATTTCATCAATTTAGCACTTAAAAAGATGACATAAGCAATCACCAATCCAATGGCTGTAAATAGCTTTAAAGAGGTTAATTCTTAAAACTTAATCATGGGCTTTAGCAATCAATGAGGAGATATGATAAATTGAAACGCTAATACGATATAAATCTATATAAATTTTTAAATATTTGAATTTGCATTTTTAAGTTTAACGGATCAAATTTAAGTGAATAAATTTTGATACAACCATGATATGACATAGCACAAATACGAAATTTAATTTAACAAGACACAAATCTATATTTATTTTTTAGAGTTTTGATTTGTATATATTTACACAAAAGTTTACCGTACATATTTAGATGAAACAAATATTAACACTAACAATATATTTGACATGACACGTTGGCGTTGCCACGTCATCCATAAGGTAATAATTTTTCAACCTCATTTTGTCACTAAATTAATTAGTAGGTTTATTGCACTTTAGCTTGATTTGTAAAGTTTTCCTTTCAACTTTTTAAAAGTATAAATTTAAGCTTTTAATTTTTAATTTGTTACATATTGATCAAATTTTCAATTTGAAAAAAAAAATAACACTAGTCCAGAAACTTGCAACAAAGTTTATAAAATAAAAAAATATTAATGTGTTGATTAATGAGAAAAAAATAGCTATATGGATTAAACTGTTCTCAATTTTTTTGATCAGCTGAAAAGTTAGACCATTCTGTAATAAATTCAAAAACTGAATGCTTAAATTGCTGTTTTGAAAATTAAAAAACTAAAATTGTAAAATTTTAAAAATCAAAAGTAACAAAATGCGATTCTCTCTTAATTAGTCAAAATTTAAAAACTCCATGCTATTCCATTTTTCACAAATTGTATTGAAAATTACGAAAGTTTGTAAGTTTCAGTCAGATTTTGATCTCTTTTGCACAATGTCTCCATGATAAATTATTGGGAGTCATTTTTGGCTCGGTGGCTTAATTATTAAAGTTGATTTTGTCATTACCAAGTATCACTTATTATTGGGTCTCAGAGTCAACCTCCCACTATAACTTATCCCCTAGTTTAGTGCTTCTTATTTTATTCAAATTGGGGGTACAAATTCTGGAACAAAGGGTCATTGATTTTCCCAGTAAAAAGAAAAAAGAAAAAGAAAACAAGAAACCTTGTTCTCCATGGCCACCACCAACTCATGATTAAACCATTCTTCTTAATTTTCAAACATCAATTTAATTGAAAATTTGTTGATATTTTAACTATTTTGTTGAAATTTAAAGGTGACAAATGTGTCCTAAGACAAGCCGCCTATACTGGAGAAAAATTACATACAATAGTTACATCATGTTATCATATTATCTGTATAATAATTAATAATAATGTGCAACATAAACCAAACAATCCTTAATCCTTTGCAACATCAAAACATGTAGTTCCGTTTGAATGTTAGATAAGAATGACTCTTTACTTAAACAAACAAACAAATAAATAAATAAATAAAACACTTTTTCCTTCCGTAGTCAAACAAAAAATTGCTTCACCTATAGATATGAGAAACTGGAATGGGGTCCAATGGCAAGCCCTTTCATATCCGAAGGAATACATATAACTATTTTTCTTTCGATATATTAGAAAGGTGGGAGTGGGACACGTGTATGGCATAAGAAACAAGACCTTCAATGAAAATGACCAAACCAAGTTTCTTTTGTAACATTTGAGTTCCTCTAGAAAGAACCCAAAAAAAAGATTTGTTGTTAAGATGGAGAGCATCTTAAAGAAGAAAAGTGTGGACGTGAATCTTCACTTTCCACTAAAAAGCAAGAATAAAGATTAAAACCAAGGTTCTGGTAGTGGGAAGTGAGAAGGATACAAACTTCCAATTTTTTGGAGATATAATTAGAGGTTTATTGTTATAGTAATTGCATATAAGATCTTTGCTTAAAATAGGGTATCTTGCATTTGAACCTTATGTTCAAGTTATGGTTCTGAAGAGCATGCCAAATATGATCCAGCAACATGTCATTCGTAAAAGAACTAAGTCTTTTTTATTTTTATTTTTTAGTTTGTATTTTTATTTTTTAGACATATATCGAAAATACAGAAGAATTAGTAATTGCTGTATCAACTTTCACCTTCATAGAAAATATTTTCCACTTTTCTTTTTATGCCCCCAAGTATCAAAACTATGTTCACCATAGGAAGAAAGTTTTAAATACAACAATTGTACCACATCGGCAATATAATACAAAATACATAACACGTGTTCAATTAATTATCGTTTGTTGTACCACGTCACTCATAGTTAGAAAACCTTCTCCAAAACCAAAAGAAAGCTACAAGTAAGAGTGGGCAAAAACCGAATTAAACCGTGAAACCGAACCAAACCGTTGCTTTTGGTTCGGTTTATAGAATAAAACGGTTTGAGTTGGTTTAGTATATAACCAAACCGCTACTAATGATTTAGTTTGCGATTTGGATGATTTTTAGACCAAACCAACCCAAACAGCACATTAATATATAATATATTTATAATATTTTTTATTATTAATATATGTATTTAATATTTTTTATTATTAATTTAATAGATATTACTGATAGTTTTACTTTTAATTTTAATATATTTTTTTTATTTGATTTTTTTGATCAATGTTTGAATTGTAAAATCTAATACTTTGTTTGGAATGTTTGAGATATTTGATATATTTTATGTTTTTCTATTTATGTTTATGATGTTTACAAATTTCATTTTGAATTGTTGTACTTTGTTTAGGATGTTTGATGAATTTTATGTTTTTCTTCTTATGTTTGGTATGTTTACAATTTTTATTTTGGATTATAAAATTAAATATTTCAGTCCAAACTGCTAAACCAAACCGCACCAAACCGTTCTTGAACGGTTTGGTTTGAATGGTTCCAACGGTTTGGTTTGATCTGTCATTAAGCTAAACTGCAAACTACAGTTTGGTCTGAATTTTTATAAAAAACCGAACCACACCAGACCGTGGCCACCCCTAGCTACAAGCAAAAGCACCGATAGAGTTTACATCGACAAAAACCAGCAGCCCTAGTAGTGGTTACTCGAAAAGAAATGCTCTTAAGCTAAATTTAACATCTTTTTTTTTTTTTTTTTAATTTTAATTTTTTTTTTCTCTGGACTGAACTTGACACAGTTCTATTATCATCTCATTTGACCAGTGATCTACCCAGCTGCTAGGAAGCACCAAAAGGCCCAAATAGCACTGACACTCAGCAGTGTTCCTTCAGCCTATTAGCAGTTTGGCAAAGCCTATGTAGGAGTTAGCCAAATCTCAGAGTTATACTCTTCAATCTATTAGCAGGGTGAAGAGTCTTAATGCAGATTTATCAAATACTTCATATATTAACAATTGTAATATATAATCAATCACATAATTTAATAGAATTACAACAAAACCAGAGAGCAAAGCTGCAACTGGATGAAGATCTAAGAATATGAATTTCCATTCTAACCTCTGGAGTCAATTCTACAAGACAAAAGATTTAATTGGTTATTGGATTCTACATCCGCCAGAATCCTGTCCATGACGAACATTGCCATAGGCTGAAAGTTCAAGCAGATCCATATCACGACCTGCAACATATTAAAAACCAATAACTGCCTCTGGTTACTAAATCAGGAAGAATCACCTCCTTAAACACTAATAGCGAGTTTAATTGCCTTTTGAGATACCTGACACCCGACAATAAGAGCTTTTCTGAATGAGTTCAGCTCTAGACAACTCAGTCTTATTTCCCTTTGACCGATTTACTGTAGCCTACAGAATTTGAGAGATATTAGCTTTTCTATCGAATAGGATACATATCCAGTAAAATTAAAATACAATTTCTCAGTTTAGAGGCAGTCCATAATTAAATTATCAAACCAAAAATTGTCTAAATTATTCTAGGCGGCTGCTAGACAGAGTTGACGAAAACTTTCCAAAACTACTTCGAAGAAGATAATAATTGTGCATGCTTCTTTGCCACAAGAAGAATATTTTAAAACTATTTTCTGACTTCATCTTACATTCGTTTGGGTGTTTGTTTCCTGACTAAGAGTAGACATAGAGGTACAATATCCTCCCTTTAATACATACTTCAGCAAGTTTCTACTAATAAGAAGCATTTAGACCTCATGAGAAAATTTTAATATAAAATTAATCATGATAGTGATGCAGATATAAATTGATAAAAAGTTATAATTTTTCCAAATATATCTAGCACTGCATTAAGTCAATATTTCACTTACTATCTCATTTAAATACTACCATATATTTTATTTATTTTTGTTATTGGGCCTGATACACATAATTAAACACCCATAACCCATGAGAAAGATTTCCTTAAATGAGGCAAGCTACCAGAAATTTTCAAAATCTCAATCATCTACTTGGTACTTCTTTCTGGTCAAACACCATAAATCAATTAAAGATAAAGCAAGCTTGACGTGTTGTTTGTATCCTAGAAGATGACCAAACTGGGAAAAAAATCATGAATAAACCAGAAATGTAAAGAATATAGAAGCAATCATAAGATGGTTTCAAAGAAATATTAAGTGATTTAATCAAGTGTTTTAATAAATTTGAATTTCCAAAGTTGGATGCCCGACAAATACTTATTTATCCTTTTAAAAATGATTGATCAAGGACATGAAGCTCCAAAACATGCAAAACAAAATGACACCTATAATTCATTTCATATTGGTGAAAAAACTAGCAGCCTAAATACGCAAATAGGTAGTGCCAGCATATTTACAGATTTGAAATAGGATTTATATATACTGACATGAAGTATAATGTCAAATAAGACTACACCTAGAATGCATTAGAAAACCATGCCAAAGTGCAAAATTATAAGGTTTTTAGTGCCATAAAGAGCAAACTTCATACCTGCAAAACCTGACAGTTTTCCAGTGTGCTTTGTCCTCCCTGAAATATGAAGATATACAAGTCAAGCCTTAGGAAGCATTAAAGCATGCATGCACAAGGCAGTACGAATAAGTTTTTAAGGTTTGTAAAAACGTAGGGTCCAATATCAAAATTTGGGTCCTAGCTAATAGGTATCTCTGGGAATATATTTTGACCCGAAAAGGTGAACTGAAATTTAAGATAAGGCACCAGGTAAGAAAATTCCAGGCCAAGCAGTCACATGATTTGTTAAGCAATTTGCAGGTATATCAAGCCAGCAGTGACAATGGAGTGGACTAACAATTTTTACCAACATTCGCATCTCCAAAACACATATCACAATCTGGCTTGAAATTTAAACTGAGACCACTATTGTTACCAACTTGCTTGTGCGAACTATTTCTAAGCTGAGACCATTGAGTGGAGAATACAGCTAAAATGGTGATCCAACATTTTGCCACCTAAACATTGTTTTGAGCTAGAGCTTTGGTGTACTGGCATTTTCCACCTTATCATGGAAATAATGATATGGTTTAACAAGAGTTCGAACCACCCCCATTTCTTTGTATGTCCTACTAGAATTGATAATTAACTTATGTATAACTTCACCATTGTGCAGATAACTTGTTTTCTTTACCTCAAAAATCACAATTTTAACAAGATATAAGTTCCATTTGAAGATGAAAAGCTAGGTATGAACTCCCAACCAAATACCACTCTCCACCATTTAGGCAGATGATTAGCAAGAAACCTTATTCTTATTTCAACTCAAGCAATGTGATTAAATCACAATAGACCCAAAATAGCAAAGTCAAACCAACAATTCCTAAAACTCCTACCGCACTAAAAGATTCACCGTAACTCTATAAGGAAAAATTGAAGATGTTGGAATGCAAATATGAAGAATTTCAGTAGATAAGGATCATTCCTTTACCCTATTTTTGGAGTATAAATTCTAATAAGAAAAGGTAAAATGAGTTTCTCACTTATTTACATTAAAATTTGAAATTTCTACAGATTCCATGCTCATTTTCAATTTCAAGTTAATATAATGTTTTATTCATAAACTTCTCCCCACCCTATAAGGGAAACAATAATATCCAAGTACCAACATAGCCTTAAGATACCCGCTTCACAAACCAAACCAAAGCCCCCAATTTACAAACCCAAACCAGGAGACAAAAGATAATCCCCCACCCACAAACCCCAAAAAAATAATAATAAAATAAAATAAACAATATAATATCTTAGAGTAAGGCAAAATGTGATCATAGTCATGGCAGAGGCAAAAGAAATTCGAAATCCCTACAGATTCTGTACTCATTTTTAAGTTATATAATGTTTTTTTTTTTTTCTCATAAATTTCTCAACAGCATACAATGGTGACAAAAATGCTTCATGTTTCTTTTCCCATTCCTTAGTAATTTTCAAAGAACCACTATAACTATATAATTGCATAAACCAAAGCCAACCCACTTCCCCAAAACACAAAAAGAAACCAAAAGACCAAAAAAAATTATTATTATTATTTTTTTAAATTTATAGTACCTTAGAGTAAGGCAAAATGTGATCATAGTCATGGCAGAGGCAACCTGGGCAACCGACGAGCTTACGAAACACGGTGTTTCCAAGCGCATCTCGGCGCCACCTATCTGGGTCTCGGCCTTTGATCTTCTCGGCCTTATCCCAGCATTGCTGCTTCACACTGTACGGAAAGCTTCGAGGGTTGGGAATGGAGTTGGTTTCGAGGAGAGTAATGGCGTCGACGGTGGCAATTTCTCTGTCCACAAGAGAGACGGAGGGACGAGACCCAGTTGGCGTTGTTTCGAATCCCGATGAAACTCTGGTTCGGTCCCTGATTGGCGATGAGCTTCGGCTTCTCCTCTTTGTTTCTTTGCTTGGCCTCATTTTTCTCTCCGTTTTGCCCAGAAAATCAGTGATAGTTTTCTGGATAAACTATGGAATATGTTTTTGTATTTCTTTTTTTAAATTATAAAAATTGGCAGTTATATTTATATTTTTGTTACAATTTCACCTATTTTTAAGAGTTTTTTTTATAAGTAAATTGAATGTACATAAACATAAAAATGTAGATTAGCTTTCTTTTCTGGTTAAGTAATTACAAATTAACTAGTCTAAAATAATAATAATAATAAAATAGTTATGTTTGAAAGTATTAGTCTGCGATTACGCAGGATCGAATATACATGATAGAATTGGATTTTTTAAATTTTATCACCTGTGCAGTTTTAATTTAGATGATAAATTTTGATATACTGTGTTTGGTACAGTTTCAGACTGTACTGAATTATATTACAATTGAATAATATTTTTTTTTATAATTTTTAGGTTATATTATAAAATACAATTTTTATTATTAATTTAAATAAACATGATATATAAAATATATTGTAATATATTTTTAATTTTTAATTTAAACATATTTTATATTATGTCATTCAAAAAATATTAAACATAATTTAATACAAATATATCATAATTGTTCACAACAACAGAAACAACTACTAAAATTAAACAAAAAAAATCAAATTAACATAATACAATTGTGCTAGTATATTCATAACAACTACTACAATTGTACAACCGACAATTAAACCGATGAAAAATGAATATCTATTTACGATTCGATAACTGGGTTTATGATGATTAATCTTCATTTCTACTGTCGAACATTTATTATTATTATTTTTAATTGTACGTTCAATGTATGAAACATAAGTTATTTATGCTTCATCTATTGAATGATATGCTTTGTATGAGTTGCCTTTGAATCTATTAAGGGTTCCAACTGCACATTAAATGCACTAAACATGAAAAACAAAGTGAAAACATACGAATGTAACATAAGGAAAGATGGCACAATTATTATAGCAAGTTCGAGCTTATAATACAAAATTGAGGTAAAAAAAGGAAAAATAGCAAAGTTTAACAGTTTTTATAGCTTGATAACATCCCTATTGAAGATTGAAAACAGTTAATGCAACATGGGAATGAAAAAATGATAAGTCATTCTAATAAAATCTAAAGAACTAGGAAAAAACTGTATCAAAATTAAACTAGAAGAAAAAACACTAAAAAGAAGAGGAACAGAATAAAAACAAGAAAGAGAACCAAAAAAGAATGAGACATGTTGAACTGCTCTGTCAAAGGGAGGTGTTGTTGAGGATTCTTCATCGCCCATTGGGGTTTTCAAGAAAAAAGAAAAAAAAAAAAAGAGAATTGGAAGAAAGAGTGAGAGACAAAGAAAGCATAGATATAGAAATACTCATTTGGTTCCCCCCACAAAGTGAACCTTAACTGCAGACTTATAACAAAGTAAGAACTAATAATGCAGTACATAATTCTCTTTCTGCTTTGCTTAGACCAGTTTTACAAGAATAAAAAAGATATAATTACGAAAAAGAAAAAATATATAACGTGTAAAAAATATATAATTACAACCTTCCCTAATAGCAAAAACTAGATGGGAAGACAACGAAATGCAAAACCCAGATGGGAAGAAAAAAAATTTGGAAAATCTGTCGATATGCACAGACAATTGGCCAGCAAATTTGCAGATTTGAGGTCGAAGAGGAACAGGGGGAGCAAGTCGATATGAGCGATTTGATCGAAATCCAGTCCCGTCTTTCTAATCCCGTGAGTTTCTCCGAGATTAGAAACAAGAGAAAATTGGATGAGATTTGGTAACTGGATTTCTATATCCGGTCCCAATCACTATCAAACACCGAATAAGAAAAGAAACCTAATATAAAAATACAATCTCCCTCCTTATCCGGTCAAACAAACACGGTCTTAAAGTTTACAATTTAAAATATTTTTGTGAATGTTTTACCTGGATCTTTAAAGTTTAGCAAATTTTAAGGATTAAATTCTTCCTAGCACAAATTTTAAAGGAGTATATGGAATTACTCCAATATTTTTTTTTGTTATTATTTTATAGTAAATTTAAAATATAAGGTTGGTTTTTGTAAGTTTTGAAAATATTTAAAAAAAATATTTTAGTTTATAAAAAAAAATTACTTTGCAAATATCTTAAATGGAACTTTTAAATCTACGTCAAAAAAAAAAAAAAAATGAAACTTTTAACTTTTTTTTTAACTCTTACTAAAATAGTTCAACTGACATAAGTATAAATTTGCTAAAATTTTCATTAAATAGGCACCCTTTAGTAATGATTTTTAGTTTTTGTGTTTATTTTTTCTATTTTTATTATTATAAACCAGGGAAGATGATTTTATATCGAAAAAAATTTAATTTTTTATCTGAAAATGTATTTTTTTAAAACTTTGCTACTGGATTAAACTTAAAATACTATTTTTTCTACTTCAATGTATGTAATTTGTTTATTATGCATCTAACTAATTGTAAAGTTAGTTTGAAAAAAAAAGAAACTAACTACAGTTCAAGATTCAAGGTTTAGGATTCTTTTTTTGGTTCAAATTGAATACACTTTTAAATTGTGTTGGTTTTAAGTTTCTTTTGTTCTTTCAAATACAATTGCTTAAAAAAATAAAAGAAAAACACTAAAAGATAAATTTTGGTTAAAATTTTAAATCTATTTTATTTTAAAATTTTGTACCCAAAATGCCGATTTGTTTATAAAAAAATGGAGAATAAATGACTTTTTTGTTTTTAACATTTTTGTTTTGTTTTGTTTTTTGTTTTTTTGTTTTTTTTTTTGTTTAGGTGAAAAGTAATATTTTATCAAAAAAATAAAAATTAAATAAAAGTAGAAAAGTGATCTCATGGTTTTGCCATATTTCGTGCCGCTTAGGATTATAAAAGTTATAACAGGATAAATTAGGGCACCAGTTCAATTCCATTTAAATCCCTTTCAGCCATTCCACACTCGCAAACCCTAGTTTCCGCCGGCGTCCCATTCTCCCGTCCGCCTGAATCTCTTCCGTCGGCAACTCAGTAATCAACTTTCAGGTAAGTTCACATACCAACAATCATCACTTTTTCCGACAAACTTAAGTTAGCTAAATGGATTTGGGTTGAAATAAGCCAGGCTTGTTGTAATTATTTTTCTTTTTCTTTCTGTTTTGTCAAATTTATTTATTAAAATGATTTGGATGAGTCTCATTTGCTAAAAAAGAAAAAATATGAATCAAACAGGACAAGTATTAGCTTTATTTTTGTTTTCGTATTTAACTGTAAGTCTCAGTTAATTCTGTTTTGTTTCTTCATTTTGTAGCATATTTAAACGTAACTTTTTGTTTGAAAAAAAATGTATGGAAAGACAGGAAAAAAGATATAGCAAACTGGGTATTTGGGAATTGCATGGATTCTTGAATATGGAGGGTGGTGTTGGGATAAATAATATTTTCACTTTTTGTTTTATTTTTTTATTAATTTTTTCCCATACAAAGAGTTCGATTCTGTTGCTTGTAATATTTATGATTTTGTTGTAATTGGGAGTTAAAAGTACTTGTATTACTATTTTGTTTTCCATACTCATTTCCTTCAATTGTAGCAAAATTGACATAATCTATATTTATCTGCGATATTCAGTGTGTAATGGTTTTTCTTTCAAAGTTCTCTTGGAATTTTATTCCATGAATCTTTTGTTGGAGTGGTATTATATTTGTTCTGATCTCTTCAGGGTGAAGAGTTAGCTACAATGTATCTTCAGTTTTACATAAACGAGAATGGCGATAAAGTCTACACTACCAAGGTGAGTAATTTGATAGAATTTTTAGCCCTAAGACATTTGCTAAGTTCTCATATCTCAAATGCATTTGAAATTATATAGAATGCAGCGGTGCTTCTACGATTTTTGGCTTTATGCATGCTCATTTTTCAAAACTCATGCCTTGGAAGTATAAAAAATTATTTCTGGCTCTATGCATATGTTGATTGGATTTAGGTTATAATATTTTTTCTAAATAACTGGCAAAACATCAATTCATATAGTATACAACCTTGGGAGAGTCCGTTGATGTGATATTCTCTTTAGTATTTCTGGATATTGAATGATGTTTAGTGATTTTCTGGCTAGTTCCAGGAATTCTTGTATATTATGAGTTGCACATGATAAGAGAATATTTTCAGTCAACCTATACCAAGTTCCAATATTTACATGAATTTGGGTTTATTCTTTAATCTTTACCCCTTTTAATAATTGATCTTAAATTGGATTTCTATATGCAGAAAGAATCACCGCTGGGGTTGGCCACCGAATCTGCCCATCCAGGTAGATGCCTAAACAATGTTGACTTTTTGGCAGCTATGTCATATATATATATGTATATATATACATGATTTTGTCCTTGTTCTTTTCAATAAGGTATATTCTTAGCAATTATTTTGTCATGTTTGATCCTAAATGTCTGATGCAGCATGATGATAGGGGATAACCAATACTAATTTGTTCTGATCTACAAGCTGGAGAGGTCTGCGAGTAATATCTATAAAACAAAGTCAATTTTAGTTTCTTTATACGTGGTTCGAAGCATAAGTATGTATGGATCATGTTGTTCACAGTTGTCAATATGAAGTGACATCTACTCATTGTCTTGTTATAAAAAAGATGTAATTGTCTGAAATTTGTAATGATAAGATTGATGGAATTCTATTGTCACGACTTAACCTCGCTTTGCTTGTTTTGGTGATACTTTTCATTATTTTGTTCATGAGATTGGGTACCTAGTGATGCCAGATTAACATATAGTAGGAAATTACAAATACGAAGTAAATTTTATAACACTGGGAGCATTGTGATTCCTTCTGTTATTGATATGTTACCTCCTTCATTTTCAACTGCAGCTCGATTCTCTCCGGACGACAAGCACTCAAGGCAAAGAGTTCTTTTGAAGAAGCGTTTTGGATTGTTGCCAACCCAGAAGCCACCTCCAAAATATTGAATACTTGATAGGGTTCAATTCAAGGGTTTTACAGTTTTACTTTCCTACTTTGTCCTTCTGAATTTTGTCCCTTCCAGGAAGTAATGCTGTGAATGACCTTTCTGTTATTGATTGTCCTGAATATGTTTATGGTTAACACTTGAATGCGATATTATGGTTTTTGTTGAGGCTGGTACCTGTTAATGTTATAATATAGTTCTCAAATTTAACGGAGTTCATTTGGAGAGAAAAAGAAGAAGTCAAATTTAAGGACTTGTTTATGTGTTGTAGAATTGATGACTTGAACTCGTTTAATGTCCTCGTTTGATTTTGGGAATATCACCCAGAATGTTATGCCAAAATGGCGTATTTGCATTTCAAGCAGATGATTTGTGATAGTTTCTTACCAAATCATTATGTTTATGGGCGATTTGGACCCAAAAAAAAAATAAAAAATAAAAGTGGGTATGACATTCTAGGTTAATTTGCGAAATGGTAATAGGCTTCTGATTTGGCATTTTTATTTTTTCTCTATTTTTTCATTTTAAGCCTTGTCACTTTTGATAGATTATTTTATTATATTAGTAATGACTCTGAGCATTGACATGTTTATCAACTCAACTTACCAATTGTGTTATATTATCTGGTTGGTTTATATTGAATTTCATTAGTTTTTTTATTCATATTTAATTTTTATTGATTTTTACTAACTATTATAAACTTATTTATATTTGTCTTGAGAATAAAAAAGGCCGTTTCTATTAGTATCATTGGTATAAAGCCATATATTTTGTGTCGCGGCATGAACTATTCGATATAATAATGAAATATATCAAACTTCAAGCATGGAACTATTCGATATTATAAAGAAATATATTAAAAAATTAAAATTATAATTTATGAATCAGCAGACGTGTTTTTTGTACTAAGCTACCTTCTGACAGTAGTACTACTTATTTATATCTGTGATACAATGATGACAAAAATAACCAAATTTTTTTCTAAAAATATATATTGAAACTAAGGTGATTTCTCTTTATCTTTGTTCTGTAGATATGAGCGGGTCAACAATTCAGAATTGCACAGAGATATTAACCTTTATTTTTTTCAACTTTTTTTTTTTTATTAAAAAAAAAATACTCAAGAAATAAATAATTGAAAAAAGAGGACGGTAGGTCCCACGAGCACCGAAAAGAGTTTGCTTACCCGCCAAAAGCTGCCCCCCTAACCCAAATTTGGCGCGAAAATTCAACACACCCAAATTAATTTCCAAACAAAAATAAATAGAAGGTTTTGAAAACCCCTCTTAGTGTCGTCTCTTATATAAGTTTGATTGTGAGCGTTGTATGGTTGTGCACCGAAGCTGTTCGACGAAAGTTGTGAGGTAGAGATAAGAGAGAAAATGTATGTGGTGAAGAGAGACGGGCGTCAGGAGACTGTGCATTTCGACAAGATCACTGCGCGGTTGAAGAAGTTGAGTTATGGCCTTAGCATCGAGCATTGCGACCCGGTTCTTGTCGCCCAGAAAGTCTGCGCTGGGGTCTACAAAGGCGTCACTACTAGCCTTCTTGATGAATTGGCCGCTGAAACTGCTGCTGCTATGACTGCCAATCACCCTGACTATGCCTCCGTCTGTCTTTTCCCCACTTTTTTTTTTTTTTTTATCTATTAATTTTCGATCATTTTGCTTTTTCCTTTTTACGCATTTTGTGAGTGTGTTAGGTCTGATAGTTAAATAAATCGCTTTTTATGTTTGTTTCAGTTTAGTTTCTTAAATATCTTGATTTTCTTTCTGGGTTTTTGTTTAATTGGTGGATTGGATAAAAAAAAAGAGGATTATTCATTGATGGTTGCATCATTCATAAAAATGAAAATGATTTTGTTTTGACCTTTTTGATTTTTGGTTTGATTGGTGCAGTTGGCGGCCAGAATTGTTGTGTCGAATCTGCATAAGAATACAGAGAAATCATTTTCTGAGACGTAAGTGTCATCAGAAGTCGTTGCTATTTTCTTATTGTATTTCCAGTTTAAACTAGCGTGATTAAATATCTCCCTCTCTGCTAATCTTTATTTTTGGTATGTATCGGTTTTTAATGCAGGATCAAAATCATGTACAACCATTTTAGTGAGAGATCTGGACAGAAGGCTCCATTAATAGCTGATGATGTTTATGAAATTATCATGAAGGTGATAATCTCTTTCCCATATAAATGTACTTAGCTTTGTGTAAGGCTCTTTTGGGATCTAGTGTCATTAATTAATTCTATAATTTGACATGATGTTTCTAGAATAATTATCCTTGGGTTTTTGTTTATTATTTTGTGTTTCTTGCTAAAGTTATAATTTTATTAGAGTTCCAAGATAATTAATTTGAGATTCCTATCCAATTTTTTTCCTTCTGAAAACTGATTTATATGGTTTGCGTATGTATTACTTAGATTATGATTTTCTGCAGGTAAACAGTTAATGGCTTTGTGTTAAAGCAGTAAAACCATAATCTAGTAATCTGAAAGTTTTTATTATTATGTTTCTTCATTTTAGTTTCTGAGTCTGATAATCAATTTTTTTTCTCCTACAGAATGCAGCTCGTTTAGATAGTGAGATAATCTATGATAGGGATTTTGAATATGATTACTTTGGTTTTAAGACCCTGGAGAGGTCCTACCTCTTAAAAGTACAAGGGAAAGTTGTTGAAAGGCCTCAGCACATGTTAATGAGGGTTTCTGTTGGAATTCACAAGGATGATATTGATTCTGTTATCAAGACATACCATATGATGTCTCAGCGGTGGTTCACTCATGCTTCTCCGACCCTTTTTAATGCAGGAACACCGAGGCCTCAAGTACGTATAGTCATTTTGTTGATTTCATAATCACTTTGTTTATTTCCAAGAATGATTAATTGGTAATTTTAGAATGACATTGTTCTTGCTTATTGTTTTGGCAGTTGAGTAGTTGCTTCCTTGTGTGCATGAAAGATGATAGCATTGAAGGCATATATGATACCTTGAAGGAATGTGCTGTTATCAGCAAGTCAGCTGGAGGAATTGGTGTCTCAGTTCAGAATATCCGTGCCACAGGCAGTTATATTCGTGGAACAAATGGGGCATCCAATGGCATTGTTCCTATGCTAAGGGTTTTCAATGATACAGCTCGTTATGTTGATCAAGGGGGAGGAAAGAGGAAGGGTATGTTCGTCATCAATTTCAGTATTTCATTTTGCAGTATGCCTTGTGAAATAATCTAAATTATTGCTTTTAGGTGCTTTTGCGGTCTACTTGGAGCCCTGGCATGCTGATATATATGATTTCTTAGATCTGAGAAAAAACCATGGAAAGGTAAATTGTCAATTCACAAATATTTGTGTCCTGAGCAATAGTTTTCCCATAAAGGTTATCCAAAAACTATCTTATCATTTTAGATACCAGTTTTTGTTTAAAATGTATTTTTGGGCAATATTAACTGTGTTTCTTGCCTGGATAGGTATTTTATTGATTGATAATGCCTATGTGTAAACTATTTATTCTTGTAGGAAGAAAATAGGGCCCGCGATCTGTTTTACGCTCTTTGGGTGCCTGATATCTTCATGGAAAGAGTCCAATCTAATGGATGCTGGTCATTGTTTTGCCCTAATGAGTCTCCAGGGTTGGCTGATTGCTGGGGTGAAGAATTCGAAAAGCTCTACACCCAATATGAAAGACAGGTATATCAAGTTTTGCCTTGGCTTTATAGTAAAAAAAATATTGAACCATCTTTGTTCACCTTGCTGGATTTTTTACTGATGCTACCTCTATTTCAGGGTAAGGCCAAGAAGGTTGTCCAGGCGCAGAATCTGTGGTTTGAAATTCTAAAATCCCAGATAGAGACTGGAACCCCCTATATGCTTTTCAAGGTGATTTGTTCAGAAACCTGACTTTCTGATGTATTTTTTGTATGCATTGCTGTCCATAATGATTTTTAATTTATTTAACCCTTTTTTTTGCCTCTTTAAGGACTCTTGCAATAGGAAAAGTAATCAGCAAAATCTGGGTACCATTAAATCCTCAAATTTGTGTACAGAGATAATTGAGTATTCAAGTCCAACAGAAACTGCTGTGTGCAACCTGGCATCAATTGCTTTACCAAGATATGTTGGAGAGAAGGTGAGGCACATGCAGCGTGCATATTGTCAAGTTTGTTTCTGTTAGTTTTAGATTGTATTGTTCTTGTTTTTAAATTATCTTGTCTTGTTACAGGGAGTTCCATTAGAGTCACATCCTTCTAAGCTTGTCGGAAGTAGAGGATCGAAGAATCGATATTTTGACTTTGACAAATTAGCGGAGGTTTGAATTCATTAACCCTGACTGTATTACTTTGCAGAATTTAGGGCGTGGTTTAATTTGTAGTCTTTATTCATTGTTATTATTTTGTCAGCTTGAATCTCGATGTCATTACCATAAAATTTGACTGTTACTTGCATTTCTTTGTGCTACTGGATCTGGATAGGTCACTACCTTGGTCACTTCAAACCTTAACAAGATAATTGATGTCAATTACTATCCTGTTGACACTGCTAAAAGGTCAAACTTCCGCCACAGACCTATTGGTATTGGAGTTCAGGGTCTAGCTGATACCTTCATCTTGCTGGGCATGGCATTTGATTCACCTGAGGTAAATCTTGTTATTAGCAATGATGCTTTATTTTAATAAACATGGATTTTTTGGGTTTCTTAGTAATTTTGCTGTGACTGCAGGCCCAACAACTGAATAAAGACATATTTGAGACCATATACTATCACGCCCTGAAGGCTTCTTCCGAGTTAGCTTCAAAAGAAGGCCCTTACGAATCATATGAGGGCAGTCCTGTAAGCAAGGTATATGGGATTTTTGTAGCTTTTATAAAGGTTTTTGTTTGAAATTTATTAGCATCTTACTGTCATGATGAATGTATAAACATTTAAGACTGATTGATGCTTCTAAGGTGCAAATGGTTTGTGGTGAATTTTTGTGTTCAATGCATGCAATGAAGTTATTTTGCAAAAGTAAAATTTTGTTTAGATACTAATGATAATAGTCTCAACAACTTCTTGGTTATTCTACTTTTATGCTGCTTCTGTTGTAGTATAAATTCTATGGAGTATCTCAGGCTCAAGAGTTGGCACCTTCATGATATTGTCCTTAGCTTACATGGTCTTCATGTTGTACAGGGAATTCTTCAGCCAGATATGTGGGGTGTAGAACCTTCAAATCGATGGGATTGGGTTTCTCTTAGGGAAATGATATCGAAGAATGGAGTTAGAAATTCACTTCTTGTAGCCCCAATGCCAACAGCTTCAACCAGCCAAATTCTTGGAAACAATGAGTGCTTTGAGCCATATACTTCCAATATCTATAGTCGCAGAGTTCTGAGGTTTGCATTGACATCCTGTTGTATTTATCTGTTATAAGAATGTTTTTCAACCGTTTCCATAATCTCATCTTTCTTTCCAGTGGTGAATTTGTTGTGGTGAACAAACATCTTCTTCATGACTTAACTGAGATGGGCCTGTGGTCCCCTGCAATTAAGAATCAGATAATCTATGAGGATGGCTCTGTTCAGAAGATTGAAGAAATCCCTGATGAACTTAAAGATATTTACAAGTACGGGCTACCATTTCCTGGATGTTCTTCCCCCTTATTACCTTTTTCGTTTGGATATGTGCTAAGAAAATTTGTCTTGTCAGAACTGTTTGGGAGATCAAGCAAAGGACATTGGTAGATATGGCAGTTGACCGTGGATGCTACATAGATCAGAGTCAAAGCCTAAATATACATATGGACCAGCCAAATTTTGGGAAACTTACTTCATTGCACTTCTATGCATGGTCCAAGGTATAAAATACTTCATCTTCCTAATGCCTGGTCTTTAAAGATTTTGACGGACAAATTACGCATGGTTTTTGGTAGTAACAAAGATGATATATTTGTTCTTCCTGTAAGGGTTCATAATGTAAAAAGTTGTTGTAAGATGGTCAAAGGTTACATTTCTTAGGTTACATGTTCAAACTTTTACTATAACAAAATGCAAAGTAAACAAATGTCTGATTTGTAGGATAATGGAATTGCAGAACTATTTTATGATAAAGATTATCTTTGGATCTTTCAATTTGATTAGTCAATAGTCTTTTTTGTTGTGGTTGGTAAATGTTTTTAATAACTAAATTCTATCTTTTATTTTCTGGATATGATAGGGCCTGAAAACAGGGATGTACTATCTTCGATCACGTGCTGCAGCCGATGCCATCAAATTTACAGTGGACACCTCCATTCTGAAGGTAATAGTATTTTGTTTTGCCTTTTCGAATTATCCCTTTTTAGTTGAATTTGTGTATGATATTAAATAGCTTTGTTTTGGTGCAATGCAGGAAAACCTTAAGGTTGAAGATGAGGATGCAAAATTGGCAGAGATGGTTTGCTCTTTGACGAACCGTGAAGAGTGCATGGCTTGTGGAAGTTAAAAGAAATTTCCTTCATGCTGAGTGGGCAAGAATTTGGAAGAGAGATGTGAGTGACATGAAAACTAATGTATATAGCTTAGACTCCTTAATCAGTAAAATATGTGTGTATTTTTGCATTGAATTTGGATAACAGACTAAAGAACTGGAGCTAATATATTTTCTAGATTTTAGGTGACAATTTTATAATAAAAAAAAGAGAATTGTCTAAAATATTCTATACTCTATTTTCTTTTTTTGTTTTTATAAAATAAAACACTCCTAAGATTTTCTTTTAATTTCATTTTCAAAATACTTTTTCTTAATTTGTTTATTATGTATTTACAAATTTGAATTGGAGTCGATGGCAATTTGATAATTTAGTCTTTTTTTTTTTTCTTTCTTTCTGTAGTATTTTCAGCTTGATGTAATTGTCGATGTGGTGGTAGTTGTTTATTTTCAGTTGGTAGGGAGGGTATGCAAGTATTTCCATTGCAAATTATTATCTTATTGCTAAATTCTTCACGGGACAATTTGGAAAAATCCACTGCCTTTGATGTCAAAGATTCTGATACAAAATTAAAAATATCTACTTTAGATAGAGATTGCAAGATATTTTAAATTAAAAGGGTAAAGAGAGAATTTCAGCCAGATATCGAACTTAGAACACGTGGATATTTTTTTTGTAGTTTGTTTTTTGTTGATAAAGTTAGTAGTTTTATTATAGAATCAAGATTGCAAATACTATTTTTACCAAAAAAAAGAAAGATTGCAAATACTATTTGGTTACATTGAATTAACTAAAGTTTAGAATTTATTTATTTATTTATTTTTTTGTTCCAAAGATATGAAAGCACAAGTTTGTAGTTAAAACTTCTACTCGTATTCTTTAGTTTAATGTGTTGCTGAAACTGTTATTATATAATTTAAAAGAAATTTACTAAAATCATGTTTCAGAATAAGAACAAGCAAATATTTATTTAAATCTAAGATTTGTTTTTAATAGGTAAGAATTTTGTACATAAATGTAGAACTAATCTTTTTAATAAACAATAATTCTAAATGCACCAAATTATTTATCGAGTTGTATACCAAGTGAGAAAAAAAAGTTTTTTGTAGGTTTGATTCGTTGGTAAAGTTATAGAGAATACGTTTCCAAATTAGAGATTTAAAATTTTCTAGACTACAAAATGGATTTCCCTCAATTTCTAATTAAAATAAATACATAAAAGTTATGTGAAAATATAAATTTTTTTATTTATCTGTTTGAAAATAGAAATTTCTTTTGAAATTGACTTTTACTCATCCACTGCTCATATCTTTAGCGAGGCAATCTAATAGCAAAATCGCTATTTTTAGAACAATAATTCTAAATTAAATTTTTTTTTGAATGAATGGATAAATAAAACATATAGAGCAAATTGGAACCCCACATCAAGTTATAAAAAGTTGATGAGCAATTTCTTATTTGTAGACCTTGACTCCTTGACCTAGACTTCAAGAAGGACGAAACAAGTCTTCTAAACATGTCATTACCAAAAAAAAAAAAAAGTCTTCTAAACAGGAAAATTTAATTTCACATCCTTTATTATTGTATTGAAAAAAGTTGTGATTTTCTTAGCAGTTTTTTCCACAGTTTCGTTCATCCCAAAAAGGAAAGAATAGTATACACCTTTGTGCCCTTTACAGGTATCTTGAGCACATTGGTGTTTAAAAAGCTCATTGTGTATATTGTTTACTTTTGGGTATTCTGTAATATAATTATGAAGCAACATAGACGAAGCTATAGAAGGAAGACTATTAGCACAAGGAAAAACAGAGATAGAGACTAATCAATAATGTGGAATTTGGAACTTTGAAGTGTCGTGTAGCCTACTCAGCTGCACTTTCACGTTTGATCAACTACTCAATTAAATTACATAAATACCCTTATTAAATTAATTATTATTTTTATTATTTTGTTTTACATATATGATATGCCCTTTAGTCTTTTAATTTTTTTTTTTATTATTGATAGTATTGCAGATAGCATCTTTTGTAAAAAGTACTTTTATGCATTAATGATATCTAATTCCGTGAAACTGTAATAATGAAATGATGTTAATGCTCTCCATTTGAACTTTGAAAGACCAGGTCAAGTGTTGGAGTCGTGAAATTTTTATAATCAAATTTATTGAAATTTGAACCATTCGAAACAGCATCTTTGATAGCTTACTGTTATATATAGGAATAGATATTTTTAAATTT
>QANX01002720.1:21433-73407 GCA_003254975.1 Ochetophila trinervis | reverse complement strand
TACATAATTCCATTTAAATTTGTTTAACTTTAATTATTTATAATTATACATTTAAATTTCTAATATTCAAATAAGATTTAAAAAATCGTTTAATTAGTCAGTAAAAATAAATTTGAATTATCCGGCGACGTCTTAAATAGGGATTTGCTGCGGTTTTAAAACAATTGTCTAATTAGTGACAAATTGCGTTGCCAATAATTTTTGCAAAAAATGGTTAAGAAAAAAGGCGACGCGAGCGTCTCCGATTGTAGGAGAAAAGGCGACGCATGCGTCTCCGATTCTAGGAGAAAAGTGCGCGAATTATACGAGAAAAGGCGACGCGTGCGTCTCCGATTGTAGGAAAATAGGGGACTAAAAGTGCGCGAATTCTAGGAGAAAAGGCGACGCGAGCGTCTCAGATTGTAGGATAAAAGGCGACGCGTGCGTCTCCGATTGTAGGAAAATAGGCGACGCACGCGTCTCCGATTATAGGAGAAAAGGCGACGCTAGCGTCTCCGATTATATGAAAAAAGGCGACGCACGCGTCTCCGATTCTAGGCCAAAAGTGCGCGTAAACAATGAGAAACGGAGACACTTGCGTCGCCGATTTGATGAAGATACTGCGACACTTGCGTCACGAATGTATAACGGTTATCAGCGACGCCATGCGTCGCCTTAATCCTTATTTTACGGCGACGCAATTTGGACGTCGCGAATGTTTTTGTACTTTCGGCGACTCTCCTTTCCGCGACACATGAATTTACGTCGCCGTTTACAATTAGCGACGCTAGTTTTGCGTCGCCTATTAGGGTTTTTGGCGTAGTGTGTTGTAACTGCATTTGTTTATTGTTGTAATATTAATAAGATAAAACTTAAAAATGATGTGGATGGTGTTTTTTTTTACTATTGATTATCGTAGCATTTTCGTATAGCTAACAAAGCATTTAAAGATGCTATAAATATATTTTGCAAACGAAAATATATTTTTTTTATAGCATTTTTAATATGCTGTAGTTAATAGATTGTTTACGAAACATAATCAAGAGATATTACATATAAAATCTATAGTAGCAGATTCCATACATCAAAGTCCCAACTTCATATTAAATTCTACATGTTTGAACTTAAAATAAAACATTCTGAAAAAAAAATTTAAATCGAGTTTTACTTTTGATAAAATGTGTAAACTTCACAAGCCTTGGATAAGCACCTTCGGGTCATTTGATGACAAACAACCTTCAGCACCTACTTCTTTTGAGCTTGTCCACTCCAGCAGCTCACAGTTAGTTTTGGGCAAGGTTACTCTAGCAATAAAAGAAGTTCATAATAGGCAATAATACAACCGACTAATCTAAACTACCAACTACTTCTATTGGAAACAAAAAAGAAAAACTATACATATAACCATCTGTAGCCATCAGTCTAATGCATGTTTTACAGCCATTATCATAAAAACAAAAATAGATTCTTACCCAAACGTATAAAACATACTAGGAATTAGTTAGTTAAACACCATATTTTCGAACCTTTTGTTCTGATTTTATTCTTATTATAGCTTTTCGATACTTCACAGCGTAAATTTTTAAATTCCATACAATTAGCACCTTAAAAATGCAATACTAAAAAAACAAACAAAAAGATGGAAACAATGGACATATGCTTTAAAAGCATGCTAAAATCCATGGAAAAAGAGAAAACCAATTAATAAACCTGAAATCATAATTTGCAACAAGAAATCGATATCAACAGCTAAGGAAATATAATGGCAACAATACGTACAAACTTTATCATTACTAAATGTCAATTTAATTAAGTATCACTTGAGGACCACTTGAGTTCAGTTGGCGACTCAACAGTTGTAGGATCATAGCCAGCAATGCAGATGCGCTTGTAGATCTCACCACAACACTAAGTGGAGATGGTTACTTCACTTAAGTGAAAGAATAAATAAAGCCAGGAATGTCAAAAAAATTAAGTAACTAAGATTTAAAAAAAGAAGAAGCAATGAAAGAAGTGAAGTGGGATACATGCTACAACAAAATTAACATTTTACAGCATTGTTTTACGGTGTTCCTTTTGTGCATGCCATTAAAAATTATTACTTGCGGCATTTTCAGTATGTATGCCATAAATTATAAATTATTTACATTTTTAATAGCATATTTAATATGCATGTCGTAAAAAATTAGATATTACAGCAAATTTTTATTAACTAGCCGTAAGTTCTCATTGCTATTTTTTTGCACACAAGAACACGCCTAATTTTTAGGCGGTGAAATTTTTTATCAAAGAAAAAACACTGCTCAAAAATCCACGTTTTTGTCTTTCATTTACCAAAGAAAAAACACTGCACGTCTTCCTTCTCTGCTCATCACCAAAGAAAAAACACCGCGCAAGAACCAGTACTCTTCTCATTTGTTTTTTTTTTTCTTTTTTTTCTGTTTATTTATTTATTTCAGATTGCTTCATCTTTCTCATATCCAATTTTGTTTCCCACATCTTTGGGTTTTTTTCATCTCTAAGTTTTTCTTTTTTCCTTTTTCCTATCATTGGATCAGCATCAGCAATTTACCCTTGTGCTCTTCAATTTACAGGTTCGCACTTATTGTATTTTTAATTTTTATTTTTCCTTTGCGATTTTGGTTTTTATATGATAGTTTTTTTTCCCACATCACTGGATTTTTCATCTCTAAGTTTTTCTTCTTTCTTTTTTCTATGACTGAGTTGGGGGCTCTGCAATTTTTCTCTCATGCTTGAGGTTCAATTTACAGGTTTGTTCTCCCTCTTGTTGGTATCTTTTTGAGTCAGCATCTGCAATTTACTCTCATGCGTGTAGTACTGGTTCAATTTACAGTTCAATGTGCTATTTGCAATCTTGTTGAAATATTTTATTTTTCCTTTACTTTTTGCTTCTTTGGATTGTTAAAGTTGTGTTTAATTGCTTTCTCATCATTTTTTGTTTTTATTTTCTTTCTTTTCTTAGATTTTTTTTTTCAATAGATACTTCATTTTGAATGGACTTGAGAGAGTTGTTCGCCTTGTTATTGCTCCAAAGCGAAACTATGTAAGTGAGCCTTTTCGTCTTACACAGTTTAATTTTCTTGAAGCCGTGCTTAGAAATGATAGATATTTAATTTTCTTTTTTAGATGAAACATTATCTGTATGATTTAGTATTTAATAGCATGATAAAATTACTTTTAAATTTTGTGTTACAAAATTAATTTGAAATATTCTTTTTGAGATAGGCTAGTGATAAAGGGCCCTTTAACCTTGGTCTGGTTCTTCTTCTTAGATTTGTAGTATAATTTTGGCAAACTTACCAATAGAGCTAGTTAAGGTTATCCTTTATACTTGAATGACTTTAGAGATCTTCAATGCAATTTACACACACACACACACACACACACACAGAGACATATTTCTTTTACAGACAAATACGCACAGACATATTTTCTTTACTGATTAAGTATTTTGTACTCCAGCCACTGAGTCTTGTGCGGGGTTCATATCTTAATCTGCGTGAAGGATATACTGATAAAGCAGTTTCCCTTAGGTTCTTTCTTTTAATCTCTATACAAACGTTCTATGATGAAGTGTTCTTTTTTTGTTTGTTTAATAATATGGACAGACAGAGAAGGAAAATCAAGGGTAAAGCTGTATATCTTAGTTCATTCTTTTTAATATTTTGTCTATTTATTTTTAATTTTAGGCCTAAGAAAGATATCTTTGTAACTGTGAACTGCTAATTTCAGTGGCCAAGTTAGTCACGACATATTGTTAGTTGAGTATTCTTTTCCTGGCCGGATCTTGTTTCTAGATTTCTTTCAAATTTTCTTCATAGAATTTACTGTCCAGAAGTTAAAACTTTACAGATATTAAAACTTCTTGCAAAGGAAATATACGTACTTTTATAAATGAGAGTCAGTACTATAATGGGTTTTGTTGGTTTTCTTATTTATACATGTTTAATATAACAGAGAAGAACTGCATAAACAACAATGAGAGTCAGTACTGGATATTAGATTTTTATCTATTAAATTAGTTATCTGTTTTCCCAAAGTCTGATTTGCTTGTTATATTGATTTTTTTAATGTGTTTTGTCCATTGATTTTATGAGTATAGGTGAAATGGATCTAAGAAAGCTGGTTTTTTATTGTTCCTTTCCTATATTAAAATTTGACTTTACTTTCCCCTCATCCACTTCTTGGTGCACAAAACAAGTTTTGGGAACATTTTTAATGGAGCCACTTGAGAATCAATGACATGGCCTACTGACTTTTTTCTCTTCTTTTTTTCTTTTCTTGTTTTCCTACTTGACCAAACAATAGAAAGTGATCTAGATTCTAAGCTCCAAGAGTATGACGTTTATTAACTGTAATGCACTTAGTAGTAATCTGAAAATGCCTTTTTTTTTTTATTGATTTTGCTGATGGTAACCAGGTATATATAGACAGTATATATTTCCTTGGAAGAACCAAACTTCGGTGTGAAATTTATTGCTTTTCCTGATGGTAACCAGGTATTGCCATCTCTACAAGGAAAGAAGGATGAGATTTTATTACAATAACTAGAAAGAAGATGGTCAAATCACAAAACTATGACTCATTGGTTATCTAGATTCTTTGGCCTTTTTCTTTGTCTTTTGTTTAGAGTCTTGGCTCTTTCTTGGTGTTTTCTTTGCTCACTTTGCATGTTTATGCATTGGGTTTATTGGTTTCCAAAATGCAGAGTACTCTAATGATAAATTATTCAGAAACTCTAAAAACTCTTGGCTCTTAAGCCTTATTTCGAATCAACTTTTGACCATGTCAAATATAGCTTTAATCTTTTTCTTAAACTACGGCTCCTCTATATGATAAATTTAGATGACATTTAGAATGTGATTTATGTATTTTTTATTTGTTTGCTTTATTTATTTATATGCTTTTGAGTTTATATTAATGTTTGTTTAATTAGTTATGATTTTTATGATGATATTCAGCAAGAGGAAACGATTAGGTAATAACATGTTTGCTATTGAGCAAAGGGCAATAATTGTTTAGATAAAAAAACAGTACACGTTACTAACATGGAATAATATTTAATAACTTACAAATATTTTTTGTACAAATTATAGTAAACATATACACATTCCAACATTTGGCAAACACGAGAATAGGGATAAAAGACTGGTTGTGTAACTTTGTCATAATAGGTTAGAAATAAAGTTGTTGGTTTATAGGAATAACAAAATAATAGAAATATATACATACTTTTAACTTAGTTGTAATTATTAGACATAAAATATAAAATAGATGATGATCCATATTTTATAAGCTTAAGCTTTTAGGATCAGTGGTGATTCAACATGGTATCAGAGCCAAAAGACTTAGTGGTCATAGGTTCAAAACTCAATAGCTCCACCCAAAAATAAAAATATGTGTGATGACCCAAATGAGCCCAAAAGAGGCCGGGCCAAAAATGCACATGTAAGGACCCAAACGGGCCTACATGTGAGGGGGAGTATTTGACATAAAATATAAAATAGATGATGACCAACATTTTATAAGCTTAAGCTTTTAGGATCAATGGTGATTCAACAGTAACTATTGAAATATATACATACTTTTAACTTAGTTGTAACTTTATTATAACATGTTATATCTTAATACCATTCCTTTCATGTCATGGATAAAGATTGGGTACACTTATTAAGGTTATTTGACCTCTCTTAAATAGATAATGTTTTAAAATACCTTATGCCTATGCATGGTTAAATAATATATATATATATATATATATAATATTCTTTTATAGAACTACTAAGGCATATCAAGATGGTGCTAGAAAGTTTGTAATATGGTGCAAGCTAATGCAGAGAATCAAAAAAAAAAACCTTTTTCATCAACATTTTGATACCATGGATGGATCCTACATATACTACGTGGGTGTTTCATGGTGAAACACTAAAAGGACCATCGCCTCCTCAAGATGTGGAAAATTTAGAGACATATAGGATGTATAGAGATGCCTAGATGACAATGTGTTGGAACCAGAGAATGAAAGTGTAGAAAGAGACTTTTCAAATTTATATAAAGATGCTGAAATTCCTTTATATCCTGGTTGTACAAAATACACAAAGATATCTGCAATCCTTGTCTTATACAAGCTTAAAGCTACACATAGTATATCTAATAATGGTTTTAATGAACTTCTTGATATTCTCCGAGACATATTACCACATGGAAACACACTTCCTGATTCTTTCTATTGTATTAAAAAGTTATTGAACACATTTGATCTAGGATATGACAAGATACATGCATGTGTGAATGATTGTTGTATATTTAGAAAGGATCTAGAGAATTTGGAGATATGTCCAAAATGTGCATCTTCACGGTGGAAACTTAATGAACAAACAAAGAAGATTCAGAAAGGGGTACCTGCAAAGGTATTGTGGTATTTTCCAATCATACCAAGATTTAGAAGAATGTTTAGGTCACTTGAAAAGGCAGAGCAACTAATTTGGCACTCAAATCACAAAAGTCATGATGGAAAAATGGGGCATCCAGTTGATTCATTAGCTTGGGATAGAATTGATACAAATGGCCATCTTTTTCATCAGATCCATGAAATCTTAGGCTTGGTCTCTCTTCTGATGGGTTTAATCCTTTTGGTGATCTAAGTTCTAGATATAGCTGTTAGCCAATTATACTAGTTATATATAATCTCCCCCTTTGGATATGTATGTCCAAAAAAAATTTGTTGTTGACTTTGTTAATTCCAAGTGAAAAGCAACCTGTGAAAAGCAACCTGTGAATGATATTGATGTATATCTAGAACCGCTCATAGAAGATTTAAAGGAGCTATGGAACAATGGTGTTGATGTATATGATGCATTTACTAAGTCTATGTTCAATTTGAAGTTTGTTTTATTGTGGACAATTAATGATTTTCCAGCCTATGGAAATTTATTTGGATATTCAAGAAAAGGCAGAGCAACATGTCCAGTTTGTGGTGTATCCACATGTTCAAAATGGTTGTCTTGTAGTCGAAAGTTTACCTACATGGGTCATAGAAGATTTCTTGCATATAATCACCCATACCGAAAGAAAGAAGCGTGGTTTGATGGAAATAAAGACTATAGGCCTAAGCCTAATATTAACAAGTTCAGAAGTCATGTGCACAATAAAAAAACATTGAAAATAATTGGGGCAAAATAAGGAAAAAAAAAGGAAGAAGAAAACAGCAGATTCTAATTGGCCATGAACTAAGAAATCATTATTCTTTGATCTACCATATTGGGAGGTTAGTTATTTTTAACTGTTTATAATTGATTTATCATTTCTTATTTATTTTTCTCATATTTATTCTTATTAGTTAATGTATTTATAATTTTCAGACATTACTTTTATTTCATAATTTGGATGTAATGCATATTGAGAAGAATATTTGTGAAAGTATTATTGGAACTATTTTGAATGTCAAGGGAAAATCAAAAGATAGACTCAATTCTCGTAAGAATTTGCAAAATATGGGTATTAGAAGATATCTTTATCCAGAATTGAAAGGGAATACATATTACCTACCAGCAGCATCATATATGCTATCTAAAAAGAAGAAAGAACGTTTTGTAAGAGATTATTTGATTTAAAATTACCTGATTGTTACAGCTCTAACATTGCAAAGTGTGTTTCATTAGAAGATCATAAGATTATAAATCTTAAGTCTCATGATTTCCATATTTTTATCCAACTATTGTTATTAGTTGCTTTAAAAGGACTTTTATCTAAAGGACCGATGACTGCAATATTTCGATTATGCGCATTTTTCAATCAAATATGTCAAAGAGTGATTGATAAAAATCAATTGGAAAATCTTGAGGATGATGTTGCCGAGGCTTTGTGCATGCTTGAAATGTTTTTTCCCCCATCTTTTTTTTGACATTATGGTTCACAAGAGTATTCATCTTGGGCATGAAGTTCATATTGGTGGACCTGTACAATATCGTTGGATGTATCCGTTTGAAAGGTAACTTACTATCAATTTACAATTATGAGTTTATATATATATTTATATTCTATTCTAATTATTTAACAATAAAAATAGGATAAAAAAAAGTTTAAGATTTCAATTATATTTGGCTTTAGGTTTATGAAGATTCTTAAAGGATTAAATAAAGTTTATATTTTATTTACCAAAAGTTTAAATCATTTTTTCTATTAACTCAATGAGAAGGCAATCATTTTATAGTTTTAAATGGGGCACACAACTAGTATTTTTTAATTGGTTTGATGCAGCAAAACTTTCTCTATTTAACTTCTTAATAATTACATATGCTTTAATGCAGCAAAAGTTTGATGTCGACAATTGTCATAAAAAATACATTATGCGAAAATTGGCAAAGCATTGGCGAGATCATCGAAGTATTTTACTAAAACAAGTGAAGAAGCAAGGATAATGTATTGGCATGTCACGTGCCGCTTGCCTTCTTAAGCTTGATAACATTGGCTTCATGGAAGATTGGCAAGCATTTATGAAGAAACGATTTTCTGAATCATATACGGTTAACTTTTTCTTTTCTTTGGCATCCTTTTGATATTGTTTATATACTTTGTTCCTTGCTTTTGCATTTTCATTTTGTTTAGTGACCTTTAGCAGATATATATATATATATGTATACATATATAGACACACATATATGCCATTAAGATCTACAAGTACACATATATGCCTCAGGTTTTATACTTTTCTTATTGTTTGTTAATCCCCATTTGTCATTATTGCAGTCTCATAGTTTGGTCTGATTTGGGTATTTAAATCACCCAAATGAACTTCACATTGTCAGGTCTCCATACACATTATTCCCTTTTCTTCACTGTCAGTCAATACCATCCGAGGAGCTGATCAAGCAAGCAACGTTGGTTGTGTCAACATTTCTATTCCAATATTGTTCTGCATATATATGTATATTTGAGCAATCTATGGGTGTCGAATGTGACCGTACAAGTAGCAGTTATATATACACACATACATGTATATGTATACATATATAGACACACATATATATAGCTCCATGTATTCATTTTGTCTTGGTCTTTGTTGGTCTAATAGAAAATGAGTAAATTTGCTCGAGAATATGAGGGCTTGCCAAACTTTACCACTTATAACAAGGTGGAAGGGCTTTGCTCACTTGGAAGCAGAAATAGTTAGTTATTTAAATTGTCAAATATTATTATAAATATGCTTGATAAGTTGTGAATATCCATAGTACTATTCTATACATGACAAAATATTTTTTTTATGCAGCGTATTGAAAGTGAAAATTATGTTTCCATAATGAGAGATGATGTTTGGATTCGAGGACATTTGAGAAAGAATGGTGAACCGGTTAATGAATCTGTTGGAGAAACATTGATAAAACTAACTTTTTCTTTCTTTTTGTCTGATGGCTCTATATTTAAATATATATATTTATCACTTATCTTAAATGATTTCAGAAAGAAATAGAAGCATATTTTCAAACTGTTACATCTCTGAGTAAATATTCTCTTAAAGATGATGGTGTCGCTAAAGTACTTGGTCTTGAACGTTGAGGATGGGTTAGAGGATTTGGGTTTGCTGTAACTCATTCAAAGCATTTAGCTTTGGTGCATAGCTATAACATACAAAGCCAAATACAAGAATTAAGAAATGAAGTTAAAGAATTAAAAGCTATGATTCAAGAGAAGAAAAATAATACAAATTCTGAACAAGAAGAAAATGTAAGTGAAAACTCCATTTTTAAATTGTTACACTATTTGAATATGTTCAAAAGCAATATTTTTTTATTATCATTTATTAAATTTGCATTTGACAGCTTGGGGACAAAAGTATGAATGATTCAACGAACCTAGAAAGGAGTAAATGCAAACTGTTGCTTTGGTTTGGAAAAGATGATGTTGTTGCAATTGGAGAAATTGCTTCAACGAATCCAAGTGATCTAGTGCATCATGCCCCTCTTGGTAATGAAAGTTGGAAAGTATGGGTTAATGAAGTGATTGATAATGTCACCTTATATCGACCAACACGTGAGCATTTCCTTCTTGAAGATGCATTAGGAAGTACAATTGCATGGCCAATCAAATATATCAAAATGATTTCTTGAAGGTATTTCTCACTTTTATTTTTATTAATTATGAAGCTGACTCTTTGCTAGATTATAGATCGTCATATAAATTATATTTATTGCTTTTTTTATAGGTCGCCAACTCATTCCCTAAAGTTTAAGCATGCATATTATATAGTTTTTAGATGTGAAGCAAGCTTCATAGGTATTTTTCAAGTAGTTTTTGGCAGGAACTAGTTAAATTAGATCAACTTTTTACTACTTCACATATTTTTGAACAACTACATTGGATCGTTTTGTTGATTATTGAAATTTATAAATGAAAAAAAGTTGATGGATAGATTATCTTTGTGCATTACCTATATTAATTTTAATGGTTTTATTAATTATTGTTTTAGGGGTTTTCATCCTCATTCAATTTCCGAGCTATCAGCAGTGTTTATTTGGCCGATAGTAGATGGAATATGCATACCCAAGAGAAAACCCTTGTTCAGCCATATTCATAACCGAGTTTTGATTTCTCAAGCAATCAAACAAAAAACAATCAATTAAAGACATGAAACATGCTCAAAGTGCATCATACAACGAAACCCAAACAACAATTTCAATTAAAAAATTGAAATTCATGTAAGATATATATATATATATATATATACACGGTAAAGAATTTAAAGTTCAAGAACAAAACTGAGCAATGTACATATCAAATTAACCCAATTTTAGGCCATCAATCTAATCGTAAAACATCAATTAGCAATAGCAGCGATAAGATTCAATAAAAATGTTCAATTAACAATTACCGAAAACACAATCGATTTAACAATCCAAAAAAAATAAAATAAAACAAATATATGGCTAGTTGAATACACATGAACAAGCTCTGATACCATTGTTAAAAATTAATAAACATATTATGAGATAATATACATAAATGCAGCGGATACATTATTATCTCAATCAGATATCATGTTATTCAATAGCACATACCAACATACCATTCACCCATTGATTTTCAATTGTTGTAGAACATACAAAACCAATAAACATGTTATAGAGACCACTATGAAACCATTGCTCTTTCTCATTAGGTTAAAAATAATACATATAATTAAAACAATGGTCTTCACTCATATTTATGACTCACACAAAATAATAATATAAATTATAATAATAATATTTAAAAATAGAGATGAGTCCAAATTCTAATTAGATTCCACTAAGAAAGAGACATCAGGTTCTTTTGGTCTAATGAGCCCACCAAAGAATAAAGAAAGAGTGATTTCAATGGGTCTCATTGCTATAAATTAAACAATGTGTCCAATCCTATTATTGGAAACATCGAAGCCCAGTAAGTGAGTCCACTTGATTATGCTCAATCCACAAAATTATTCTAACAATCTCCCACTTGGACGACATAATCATCAACTATAAATCAATACTCACTTACCTTAGAATCTCACACACAAATGATCATTCAGTTAAGCATATAGCATACCGACAGGGTATAACAATACACATAACCTAGATCCCAGAGATTCAATATAAGTAAATCTCAAACAATAACCATCACCATTTCAACTCTACATATAGTGTATCGATAGGATACAACAATATACACAATCTAGGTGTTAGAGATTTACAACAACACTAGTTGATCAAACAAACAAATTTATAGAGATAAAAAATCTCAAAACAGTTCCATTTTAAGGAGCCAACATACGATACATGTGCACACATTCATATGTCATAATGATCCACTTCCATGCATGTATTGCTCAACAAGGCAATACTATCTATCCAACAACATGTTCACTAATGCAGATTACAATACTCCCACTAACCCAATATAGTCTCAATTGCTCAAGACTCCCATATGGGATATATGCTCCTAAATGATGCCTGCAGGCAAGCTTTTTGTTAGTGAATATGCCAACATGTTATAAATTCCAGTGTGTACATTAAATATGAGTTCTTTACCACTTTCTCCTTCACTTTATATATATAATTTCACATTGATATATTTGACTCTAGATGTACTCTTAATATTATTGGAGAAACTTACTACTGGGGAATTACCATAGTACATCTTGATCTCACGGTAGATTTAACAACTCCTAGAGCATATGCAAAATTCCCCATTCAAATCGTCTCAATAGTTGCCTCAAAACATGCACATATACTCTACCTCTACAACTAAAGACGCTATAACAATTTGCTTGGAAACTTTCCAAGACATAGCTCCTCATGCCATGATACAATCACACTCAGTAGTGAAACTCATATCATCCACGCAGCCAATATAATCAGCATCACAATTGCCAACCACATCAAGTGAGTTGGTGCGCTGATTTGTCAACATATAATCTTTTAAACATGAAGATATCTCAAACCTTCTTGACTACTTACGCAAAAAATGGGATTACTCAAATATTTGTCATGCACACTTACAACATAAAAAATATCCAATTGTGTGTGCACTTGAGTACAACAGACTCACAGTAATAACCGCGTATGTAATATTTGAGATCATTTTCCATTTAATATCTTCTCACATCCATCCATGGGAAAAATTCTTTAGAAAATCTATCACTTTTCACCGCTGAAACTTTACCAGGAGAATAATTAGTCATATCTTAAAGAATCTTTATATCCAAAAAACATATAATGCCTTACCAAGAATCTCCATATCCAAACATTGACTAAATAACATTCAATATTTATCAATAAAGAGGTCAAAACTATTGGACATAAAGAGTATATTTCCAAACACACTGTAACATAAACATAAAACTGCTCCCACTGTTCCATGTCAGAATTATTGGATGCAACTAGTATGTCATCACATACAAACCATAAATATGAGGTCACTCCCATTGATCCTCTATAATATTCTTCAATAAATAATTATGGCGTCGTCTTCAAACATAGATATACCATTGTATCAAGGATTGCTCAATCCATAAATTAACTTATTGATCTTACAAAGAAAATATTCATTCCTTACCTTTCGGAAGCCAACTTGTTGTACCATTCAAATGTCGATATCCATTTAAAAAAATGTAGTTGTGACATTCATAAGATGCATCACCTCCTCTTGGCTAAATCTTTAGCCATAGATCTCAGTCTTAAACTTTTCCATTTAACCATTGGAATAAGTTTAGTATGAAAGGTTCATATTCAACCAACAAGTTTGCATTATAGTGACAACCACATTATGTACCATAAATGTCACATTATCAATCATCGCATCTAATTCAAAAAATTAGATTGCAAAATACTTATTGCTTCCTAAAAATTGTTCAATCCAATTAATCACTCATATCAAAATTCATATTTTGCAAAACCACATAATCATCATATATAATATGCCTGCAAATCTTTTATGGCCATTTTAAAAGTACATCCTTACCAAATACATATTCTGAACTCTACATCCTTCATCGATGGGTTCATTCTTATTGAATGAACATACTTCCATTTCCAAAACTCAACCTCTCTTGATCCTTGACCAAGATCAGTGCCAACATCATCTTCAAATAAATCCAACTTTGTTTAACTCAACAATACTAATATATCCAACTTTGTCTAACTCAACAATACTGATAGTATGAGATTATAAATAACATATATGGAACACTTAAACCCAATAAATGACCACCAATGGTCTTAAGATCCAATATCTTGATCAGAGAATTATAGGTTTTAACTAAACATTCACAACCTTATACACAAAAAGCAAACTAAGCTTCTCATATGACTTCATTTTATATGTTGAAGTCCTCAAACCTCACCCACAAAATAATTTAAGTAAATATTCCGGTATACATTGCATTGTAGCCAAAAGTGTGAGACTTCTCATCTCTAGCATTGTATACTATATGTTATTACCACATTCTTGAAAAACTTTACAGATGGCCCAAAGTTTATGTCAATCTCATCAAACATTACATAGCACCCACCATCTCTGCCAGACTTCATAGCTTTTATTTCTCTTGTTCCTTTGAAGCTCTAATTTTTCATCTCAAAAAGGGATGGAGCAAAAATTTCACAACCATCTGTGTAAATTGAAAACAAAATATCTCCACATACCAGCTTTTTCTTTATAACTTCAGCAATAATTTACATCTTTTAACTCGACATCAATAAAAATATGCTAAATACAAAGACTAGCAATGTACCATATATTACTAATCTTTCAATCTCTTTTCTAAAAAATATGACTAAGATATTTACTTCGCAGTAGAGAAGAATTATCCTCAATTATTGCATATTTGAGAATAATAATAACATCAACCATAACATTGTACAATTCAATAGTATACAAAATACCACATGAAAATGCTTATCCAATAAAAATAATCTCTTAATAAAAAAAAAACAAAAAGAATACCACTTTTATATCATAATGAAAATCTATAATCATTTATATTCAAAATGAAATAGAAGTCAACTAACCTTATCAACAGTATATAAGAAACTTCATCCAACTTCCATAAATATTGACATTCACTCAAAGTTGGTTAGTCTTTTCAAGCTTGTTAATACCATCATCAAAGTATTTTGTTTTGCCTCCTATTACCAATATCACGATTTTTTTTTTCCAAAAAACACTCAACTCGTTGAGTACTGATTCAACTCCAGGTAAAAATTCCTTTCATTACCAACTTTATTACACAGAGAAAAATATCAATTTAGCGACAATGCTTACCATTTATGTCAAAATTGGCAAACCTTATACCAATTTTCATAGTAAAACCTTATAGGCACTGGCAACTTCAAGGACTCTTTAACTAGTATTCATTCATATAATGCTCCAATATCATCAGTAACAGTTGTTTAAACAATCTCAATCTTCACACAACTTTCTAGCATTGCAGTGGTTTAAACTATAGGCTTTTTCGGTGGAATTATTACCAAAGCTTAATCTAGCTTTAACTCAAATCAAATTCAGCAGTCATGTATATCACAACAAACCCCATTAAACAATCATGGCAAATATAGGTAGAGTATTTATGGAATGCTCACAGCTGCGGAAATGACAAATATCAACAACATGCACATCTCAACAAGATCATGCATTAGCTCATTTCCGAACCTTCAATATATATATTCTTCTAAACAAAAAAAATCGTCAGGGCTCTCTGAGCACAAAAGAAACCCATGCACGGGTAAGAACAATTAATTAAACACCACAACTAAATGCATTGAACCAGTTATTGACAGGGTAAACAAGAACCTGCAGTTCATGGCATTTAACTAACTCTCTTCACCTGTCTAAGCATCCTACCAAGTACCCGTATGGACTTTAGTATTAATTCATTTTTGGGAGAAAAGAAATTGATAATTTCAAGATATAGGCAAGCTAAGTCTCACGATTGGCAAGTACTTAAACATCCTAGACCACTAGGTCAAATTTATATAAACATTACTACATTGACAATTTCATGATATAGACAAGATAAGTCTCATGACAGGCAAGTATTTAACATTTTATACCACTATGCCAATTATTTTTCTTTTTTTTTTAATAAATCAAAAAATATTTTAACAATTTTAAGATATAGAAAAAACAAGTTTTCATAAAATAAGTATTAAATCTCACGAAAATTTCATAGTTTAGACATGTCAAATCTTATGAAAGGTAATAATTTGACCATTCTTCACTACTATGTCAAAAAATTTGACACAAAATCCAATCAAAGCCATGCAATTTAAATTACCTTTTAAAAAAAAAAGGACAATTTTAAGTTAAATTTAGAAAAATATTTTACCCACTAAAAATTACAATTTCATATAAAAAATACATATTGACAATTTCATAATTTGGGCATATCAAACTTTACAACAGGTAAAAATTTGAACATTACGCACTACTATGTCAAAAAATTTAAACATAAAATCATTGGAAATGATAATATTATCAATAAATTAATATAACAAAGTCATTTTTAACAAATAAATTAAATTAGGAAAAATAAATATTTTTTTTGTCCATTTAAAACGAGAATGTAAAATAATTTTTTTTTCTTCTTTTTTTAAATTTAAAAAAACCGTATGATGATGTCAGCAACCCATCAGCTGACGTCAGTAAACCACACGCTGACATCATCATTCTTCTTCCTGCAGCCGGGTCGAGATTGACCCGATTTGCAGACATTTGGGTACCAGGACCTGCTTCACAAAACCTGGTCGGTTTTATCTCATTCGACCTCCATTTTTCATCTTCGTTTGAGGTGTTTTCATCCTCATTCAATTTCTGGGTTATCAGAAATGTTTATTTGGCCGATATTAGCCAGAATACGCATAACTAGGAGAAAACCCTTGTTCGGTCATATTCATAACTGAGTTTTGATTTCTCAAGCTATCAAACTGAAAACAATCAATTAAAGACATGAAACATGCTCAAAATGCATCATACAACGAAACCAAAACATCAATTTCAATTAAAAACTGAAATTCATGTCAGATATATATATACATGGTAAAGAATTTAAAGTTCAAGAACAAACTGAGCAATGTACAAATCAAATTAACCCAATTTTAGGCCATCAATCTAATTGTAAAACATCAAGTAGCAATAGCAGCGATAAGATTCAATCAAAACCTTTCAATTCAACAATTATTGAAAACACAATCTGTTTAACAATCTAGAAAAAATAAAGTAAAACTAATATACGACCAGTTGAATACACATGAACAAGCTTTGATACTATTGTTCAAAATTAATAAACATATTATGAGATAATATACATAAATGCAGCGGAAAAATTATTATCTCATGCAGATCTCATGTTATTTAATAGCATGTTCAACATACCGTTCACCCATTGATTTTCAATTGTTGTAGAACCTACAAAACCAATAAACATGTTATAGAGACCACTATGAAACCATTGCTCTTTCTCATTAGGTTAAAAATAATACGTATCATTAAAACAATGGGTCTCATCTCATATTTATAAGGGATATTATCACTGAAGGTCCCTAAATTATAGCGTGTTTTACATTTTCGTCCTATAACTTTTTTTTGTCTCACTTTGATCCTCAAACTCATATCCTTGTATCACCGTAAGTCCTTTTTGAGTTTTCATCCATTTGAACCGTTAAAAAGCACGGGCGAGGTACATGATGTCCATTTTAAGGGTAAAATTGTAATTGTATGAGTTTTTATCACTATAGGTCCTTAAATTATATTGCGATTTACACTTTCATCCTAAAACTTTTTTTTCACACTTTGATTTTTAAACAAATATTTCACTCAGATAAACTTACACATAAGCTCAAGCTAGCATCTCTCTCAATATCACTTTCTCTGCTCCATGCAAGGTTATTCTTTTCCTTTATTTTTTCAACTTCATTTGCAGATACAAGAAAAAATGATTAAAAGTGTTTTGATTTTGAAAAAAAAAATTGTGAAATATTTAATTTGTTGGAAGTTAAATTTGAATAACTAAATGATGAGGAATGAAAAACATAATAAATGTAAAAACTCATTGATGGTTACATATTAAGCTTGGATATTCATTTTGAGGTGACATGCCGCCAAATCGATGCATGGGTGACATCATAAATTTTAATAAGATGAAACAAATAGTACCAAAATCACCAGAAAATGTGGTCAGAGGTGAAATATCCGGTCGGTATGGATAGGGGTTGCGCGACCCGTTTCTTATGAAACAAGACGACCCATTAACCCATTCTAAGTTTGATGATGACTGAAATGACGTCGTGTTTTATTTTAATGACTTTTAAAACTAAATGCAATAAACTAAAACAATATTATTTTATACAATTAACCATCCAAATTCACTACCATTTAGTTATTCAAACTTAACTTCCAACACATTAAATATTTCACAAATTATTTTTTTCAAAAACAAAACACTTATGATTAATTTTTTTTTTCTTGTATCTGTAAATAAAGATAGAGAAAGAAATTAAAAGAATAACCTTGCATGGAGGAGAGAGAGTGAGATTGAGATAGGTATGAGCGTGAGCTCATGTGTAAGTTTATCTGAGTGAAATATTTGTTTGAAAATCAAAGTATGAAAAAAAAGTTTTAGGATGAAAAAAAAGTTTTAGGACGAAAGTGTAAATCGAGATATAGTTTAGGGACCATAGTGATAAAAACTCTTAAAATTGCAATTTTACCTTTAAAATAGACATCACGTGCATCGCACGTGCTTTTAAACGGTTCTAATGGACGAAAATTTCAAAAAGGACTTACGATGATATGAGAATATGAGTTTGAGGATCAAAGTGAAACAAAAAAAAAAAGTTTTAGGACGAAAGTGTAAAACACGCTATAGTTTAGAGACATTCAGTGATAATATCCTTATTTATAACTCACAAAAAATAATAATATAAATTATAATAATATATAAAAATAGAGATGAGTCTAAATTCTAATTAGATTCCATTGAGAAAGAGACATAAGGTTCTTTTGGTCTAATGAGCCCACCAAAGAATAAAAAAAGAGTGATTTCAATGGGCCTCATTATTATAAATTAAACAATGTGTCCAATCCCATTATTGAAAACATCAAAGCCCAATAAGTGAGTCCACTTGCGTATGCCCAGTCCACATAATTTTTCTAACATTGGAGAAATTGCTTCAACGAATCCAAGTGATCTAGTGCATCATGTCCCTCTTGGTAATGAAAGTTGGAAAGTATGGGTTAATGAAGTGACTAATAATGTCACTTTATATCAACCAACATGTGAGCATTTCCTTCTTGAAGATGCATTAGGAAGTACAATTGCATGGCCAATCAAATATATCAAAATGATTTCTTGAAATTATTTCTCACTTTTATTTTTATTAATTATGAAGTTGACTCTTTGCTAAATTATAGATGGTCATATAAATTATATTTATTGCTTTTTTTTACAGGTCGCCAATTCATTCCCTAAAGTTCAAGCATGCATATTATATATTTTTGAGATGTGAAGCAAGCTTCATAGGTATTTTCCGAGTAGTTTTTGGCAGGAACTAGTTAAATTAGATAAACCTTTTACTACTTTACATATATTTGAACAACTACATTGGATTGTTTTGTTGATTATTAAAATTTATAAAAGAAAAAAATTAATGGATAGATTATCTTTTTGCATTACCCATATTAATTTTAATAGTTTTATTAATTATGAAAATTATGAAATCTGTCTTTTATTTTATAAGTTATTAAAATTTATATATCCAACACATTAAATTAAAAAAAAAAAGAGGAATACAAAATTATTCCAACATTGTAATAAAATAATAAATATTGTTATCGAATGCGAGTTGTGAAAGGCATAAAATCAAACTATTAATGGCATACAAAGTATGCCTTAAATGTTTATTTATTTACAGCATGCAAACATATGCCATAGAATATGATGTTCACTTATTTCACTTCCACTTTTACAGCATGAATTATATGCTGTAAAAGTATATTTATTTACAGCAAACAAATGTAAGCCATAATAAGTAAATTTATAGCATTTTTTAAATGTTTTCAAGGCTGATAATGAATGCCGTAAAAAAAATAAAAAATGATATTATGTCGTAAAACATTCAAGGTAGGAGAACACGAACTGATATTTTACATCCCAGCGAGCCCAAACTTTTTGCTCAAGCCTCACTTTCCCTTCCATACCTCTAGCTTTCCCCAAAATTTACCAATATGACTTTATTTCCTCCCAAAATTTTTGTTAAAGTCTCACTCTACCTCCCAGACTTCTCATTTTCCCCAAAATTCACCAAACATCCCTCTCACGATCGCAGCCTCACTCTCTCACAGTCCTTAGTCTCATAATCTCAGCCTCACTCTCCCTCACACTCCTCAGTCTCACTCTCTCAAGGGAGACTTGACCGAGAGACCATGTTCGGAGACCACTGCCAATGATCTCAACATATTTGTTCTTGTTGTTTTTTTTCTAGATGCTATAATGGTCAATTTTGTGATTTGAAAACACTATGAAAAACCTAGTTTTGCATTCCTTTGGTTGAGTCGTACTCTAAGGATTTTATGTATTTTTGCTTTCTAGTTTACTCGTATTTTAAATGTAATCTACAATTACTGTCAGTTGTTCTAACCAAAACCCTTCTCCATCTCAGTCGTAGTAGGCATTGCAGAGAAGGAATTTTTGTCTCACTCTATCACTTTCTAGCTTACTCTTTGATCTGACCAGGTATCTACTTGTTGTTGTTGTTGTTTTATTTTTTTCCTTTCTTTATTGATGTTATAATGCTGGACTTGTGGATTTTGTGGAATTAAAAACCCTAGTCTTATAATTTATAATTTCTGAAAACCATAATATACAAGTCGACATCTCTAAATATCCTTTTTTCTAAAAACCCTTATCGTGTAATAAAATATTGAATGTTTGTTGGATATTTCGCCTTGGTCGAATTGTCCAAAACCTTTGATGAATCTACCAAATTGAACCCATCCATCATTCTGGAAGCTCCTCTTTTGTCAGTTTTTCGAGAAGAACTTTGTTGTTTCTTTCTTCTTGAAAAACCTGCTATTGTTAGCTTTTATTTTTATTTTTTTACATTTTGGGCTGTTAATAATGGTGGATTTTTTATTAATTTTTTCAAACCCACATTGCATCTAGATTTAAGGTTTTTTGGTTTCTCACATAATCTATCTCTTAATGCATTTAAAACTAGTAGAGAAAAACCATTTCTAAGGTTTTGCTCACTTTAGCTTTCTCTCTATTGTTGGATGTTGGAGAATGAGAAGGACAAAAAGACGAAGAGGAAGATGGGGTATCAAATGCAAATGAAGAAGGGCCACAAGCACCCCTCGGGTCTTTATAACGAAGTGGTCCTCAAGGACATTGATGCTTGCAAGCAACTCTCCATCATATATAACCTGCATTTCTCTTTGTCCCAATGGTATTTTACTTTTTTCCCCATTTCGCTATACTCTCAAATCTTTACTCTACTTCTCGGTTGCAGAAGATCCAGATGTTGAAAATGTTTATTTTTTTAATGTTTTGTTTTTCAGCATTTGGGATTGTTTGTTTGTGTAGAATAATTGTTATTTCTATATAATTTTGAACTTTCACTATTGTAGCATTTTCTGGTTTTGTTTTAAAAGATAAAACGATTGTTGTGCAATATTTTTTTCTCTAGATTTTGCTCGTGAGGTCAAAGATGCAAAGAGGCACTCCCATACATAGCCAGATATTTGAATGGTGATAGTGCGTTGTCTCTTTGTATAAAACCATTGGTACTAATAACTTTTAGTTTGAAATTATTTTGTTAAGTAACTTTCATATATTTGATGTTAGTAAATTATATGCCTTATTTGGTTAAAAATCACCATCCTATAAATTGTCTACTCATGGGATTACTGTCGACACTGTTTCACTGAGCTAAAAAGCATAGAATTCAATTTTTTTAGATCCTAAATTGCTAAAAAAATAAAATTTGTTTCATCGAATTTATTTTTTTCTCATGAATTTCTTTCCATCCTATATTTTTTTTATCATTAATTTTTTTTAATTCTAAAATAGTCTAAATTATTTTTTCATCTAAATTTTTTTATCCTAAATTGCGAAAATCATTTTTTATCATGAAAATGTGTTTCATTCTATTAATTTTTTTTTTATCATGAAAACTTCTTTCATCTTATATATTTTTTCATCATGATATTTTTCTTCTCATCCTAAAAACTTTTTTCATCTAAAATTTTTTTTCCATCTAAATTTTGTTTTTTTAAACCTAAAATTTTCATTTAAATTTTTTGCAGATTTTTCATCTAAAAATTGTTTTGGATAAAAAAATATTTCATGATAAAAAATATATAGGATGAAAAAATATATAGGAATAAACAAATTTTAATATTAAATATATATTTTAAGCAATTTTAGAATGAAAGAAATTGAGAAGATAATTTTTTTTGGATAAAACAAATTTTCAAAAATGAAAAATCATGAAGAATAAAAAAATTTCTTGATATATAATAACTGTTTAGAAATTTAAGATATAATAAAAAAAATTTAGATGGAAAAAATTAAGTGAAATTTATGTTTAATATTTCAAATAATTGGTAAAGACAATAAATTTAGAGGGTATTAAAGTACATTAACTAAAAAAATCTGTTAGATTTAACTCCAATTAGATTAAAGTGCAACTTTTTATAAATGTGAGGGTATTAGTTACTTAAATTAATTGTAGTTTATTTTTACCTACAAAAAAATGAGTAGTTGCTACGAATTTTAGCTCTACAACAATGTTAGATTTTTAGCTAAATGTTGTTTTTTCTCACAAGCACAAAATTTGTAGCTAATCGTTAAAGATTTCACACAAATCAGCTTCAAAACCTTCATTGTCACTCAATAATGTTGCAAAAGCTCAAATTTTTAGGCCCTAATGTTTCTTTTCTTCCAATGGTATAAATGTAATGTTCTTTTGCTACAAATAGTTAAGTTAATGTGTGACGGTGTAATTCAGGTAAAAAAATATTGTAGCAAAAATATAATATTAACAGCCACAAATTAACTTTGTACCTAAACTAAAACCGGTGGACATTTTGTAAATAGACATAACTTATGTATTTTTATTAGATCATTTTTTTCTCCCTTCTAGAAATATATACTCAATATGTGGACTTTTTTGAGATTTCAAAGATTACATTTTAAGAGGTTAGACCTGAGAGCTAATGGGTTTGAAAATTGTGGAAAATCCATTCCAAAATTTATCAAGAGATGAGCATCCATTTGCTTCCTCCACCTGCTTCCTCAAGTCACTGTCTACACTAAGCAACTGAAGCTTCAGACCTAGATCTACATTTTCAGCATTTTCAACTCCTAGCAGCAGCTTCGATTGACAACGACCAAGACGAAAATCTAGTCGAAGATCGAAGACCCCAAATCTTATAGAGGAGAACCCAGAAGAAGATTCAGTTGAAGGTTAGTTATTCTCCATTTTGCATCTTTCTCCTTCTATGAATCTATTTTCTCATTTGTAAATTTGATCTTTTATTTACTATTTTTGATTTTTTGGTTTGGATTGGTAAATGGAGATGCTATGTTTGCTTTTACCTCACAATCTATAACATTCTTCATGAAACCATACTTTCTATAATGCCTGTAGTTTATTATTATTATTATTATTATTATTAGTATTTTTTACCTACACTACACTCTCTTTTCAAATAAAAAGTGGCCCATGAATATTTGTCTAAATTTTTGGATGATGGAAAATGAAACCTCCAATTTTGTGCCAGATTTATCATTACAAAAAATTTAGACTTGCCTTAATTTAGGTAAAAAAATGTAAATAGAAAATTTTTAAGTCATTTGAACCAATTCAAAATCGGAAGCTATATTACAGACATTGTAAAATTTTCACTTTAAACTCAAAAGTATGGACCCAATATGTTATTGGTTTAACTTTAAATTTGGAAGCCATTTATTTTTATATATCTTGAATTTTGTATCATATATGGTGGATTCTGAATTTAATGCATCATCAATTATTACAGTTTTAAATTTGTACTAAAAGAACTTGCCTACTCAGTTGCAAGCAACTGAACTTGACACAAGCTACGAAGTGAGTTAACTTAAGGTGCATATCAGTTTCAACTTTGATTTTCTTGCTCAACATATTTCTAGACAATCTATGCATTAAAAACATTAAACATGCAGCAGGTCTACAATACTTACATATGTAGAAGTAGGAATATAGATGGTTGCATAAGGTGTCAATATATGTGATAAATAATTAATCAATATGTAACTTCTTACAATCTTGTTGATAGCTTTTTCCATGGATTTGTCATTTAAAGAATGGATTTCAAAATTGATTTAATAATTCAAGTCAACAGCTGCTTAAGGTTTTAAATATAAACACATAATAGATCCTCAATATCAAAATTGTTAGGCACGTTAAAGGTGTAAAACTAATATTGGGATCACTTAATGGCAATTAAGTGTATAACACTTTCAATGCAAACTTACTATCACCTAAACATTGAGTGAAAACCAACTACTACATAAATAACGGCAATATAAAATATGCTACTACATATAGTGTTTTGAATAAAGGTTACATTGTATTTGTTGTGTCTTAAGCTAGAGGAAGCCCCATTTTAGTTCAGCTTTCTACTCTCATCAACCAAGGTGTCGTCCAAATTATCAGTCTCTGTCTATACAAATCAATATAAATAGCAGCTTTTGAGCATTCAAAATGAACTCAATTACTTAACACCAACTCTTTAAAAAAAAAAAACCTTCAAAGCCACATATACTGTACTTGTCAAATTATCATAATACCCTTGGATATATAGGATGATACACATGAATTGCTAATTAAAAACCATAGTTTAAGTAATTCAGTTATAAATAAAAATAACATACTTCAATTACTTAACAGTGATTATTAAAGAAGAATTCAAATCTTATTGTTAGTGATAATACTGTTATAGAATTTACAAATGCTTCCCTACACTAGGAAAAAGGCAAAACAAACCTTTTAAGTATGAAAATTGAGCATTAGCAATCAATGTAATTGCAAGTGTCAAGTTACAAAAACTACATTTTCATTATATTATACAAAAATTGAGCATTACCATTATATTATACATTAATTACAAGCTTTACCATTATTAGCTGTTGTCTATAGCCTTAGTGTTAGGGTCTTGTTATTGCTTACCTATTACCTTTCACTGGAAATTATATTAATTTTTTGCTACTGGTTTTATTCATTGAGGAATATAAGATAGATAGGATACAACCGCGGAATTTTTACAATGGCCAAATGGAAGCTAAAAAAACAGAAGAGGCAACTGATCCATATTAACAAGTAGAGTGGAATAGAATTGAAGACAATGTAACTTTGGATAATGAAGGTCAAAGTTTGTTGCCTAGGGAGACATGGATCATATATGTANCAAAAACAGAGGAAATTCTGCCGAAATTTCTGTTGAATTTTCTGGCATTTAGGAGCTTTGGTTGTAGAATTTAGTAATTGTGATGGTAGTTGACTGCTTAGGGACTTAGTCAGCGTGATTAAGTCCTGCAGGCAGGACTTGGGTAGTGCGGTCCTGACAATATACTTGTTGATATTGAAGCTGGAAAAGATGATGATGATATACATTTGCTCTCCAATGGAGATGATTATGATGAATAGATGTAGTGAAGTTCATTTTTTATTTTGTTGCATGTTGATTGTTATTATAATATATTCTACTATTTTATGTGATTTATTTTATTAAGTTCATTCCTTATTATTAGTTGAAATAAAATATTTGTTGTTCTATTTGAATAATGATATTGTATTTTTATGTAACATAGTCTTAGATAACATGTATTTTGCTTTGTTATCATTTATTGGATAGTGTTGGCAATGGAAAAGTCAATGCAAGGTAAATTGAAGGGGAAAATAATAGAGTTTCCAACTAGAAGTTCACGAAGGAAACATCTGACAGATACCCCATCATAGAGGATATTCTTCAAAATCAAGTGGGAGCCAAGTTGAAGATCCTAAAGCCGTTATGGTTTTACTGTAATTCAACCGCCTGCTACAAATCAAGGTATTATCATGAACTATTATAGTATCAAACGTCGTAATATTTAATTTCATGATGCTTTTCCTAATTTATTTCATCTAAAGTATAGTTTTCCATTAGAATTAAGTTAATTATTCTTTGTTCCATTTTATTTTCTCAGCTTATTCCTATGACTTGTACTGTAACTTCCATACCATTATTGTTATTTGTGGTGCTAAATTTAAGTTACTAAATAAGCATATATATATTTCATAAGAATATTCATATGCTTATGTTGGACGTGAAAGGTGTGAGCATATCGTGGATTAAAGTTGAGAACATACCAAATGCAGCTAATGAGACAAAATCAAGTATATCATACACAAATTGCTGAATAATTATGATAGATTATTACATACTTTGATTAAAGGCACACACCACTGAACATGTGTAGGTCGAGTACGAGGACCATTAGGAGGAAAATAGGGTTTATTGCTAGTAGATCAAGCCCTAGGAACAAAGCAAGACCACCTTCGGAACTTACAACCCTTACAAGAACTTTAGAACTTGCAGCTCCAAGCAACCCAAATGAATTGGACAACAATAGTAATAATTTACTACTGTTGGAAACACCATTTAATATTTTTATTTTTTTTATTTTGTGTATTTTTTTTAACATAGAAAGCAAATTAAAGGCATAAACAACTCAAATAGTGGAGGTAGATGATGGGGAACAAGAAGATAGGGGTATACTGCGACTAGATCAAGCCCTAGAAAGATAGTAAGATCATTATTTGAACTCAAACAACCCACTGCAACTTCAAAATCTGACAATCCTAGCAGCCCAATTGAGTTGAACAAAGATGGTAACAACCATAATATAATTTGTAAGAAATTATATTATTCCTTCAAATGGTACTTTAATATTATATAATATGCTTTTAATAAATGATGATGAAATATACTAAGCCACATATGACTTAGATACAAGACAAGATAATGAATGGCTAATGAGAACAAGGTCATCAAACCAAGTGTTTGCAAATCCCAAACCACCAGCTGAAAGTGCAGCAACTAACATCAATGAAAATCCACAAGAATTGGAGAATGATGGTAAACTAATATATCTGTGAATATTATATCAATGTAATTGTTGTGTCTTTATTTTGATGATATTAAGAAAGTGAACAAGGTCATGTTAGCTATAATAAATTATAAATATTACTAGGGAAATACCTAATATTTATTCTTATTGCATAGAATCTATTTTTTGTGAAACTTTCTTTTTCAGTCGCAGCCAGAAAAACTTTAAAGAGACGTTGGAAAACCGTAGCCATTCAATTGACAAGGAAAAAACAGTGGGGTGAACAAGTGAAAATTTAAATATCTAAGGACATGATGAGACCGGTTGGGGATTATTTTGAAATGATGATTACTGCCAATGGAATGATTGTATGTAGTTTTGTACTACTTACTATTGAAGGATGGGAAAAAATTGAAAAATGCAAAGAGGGACTAGTATATCATCTTAAGGTATGTATTGTCATGGTTTGCATACTATGTCATATTTTGTTTTTATTTTCTTACATAAATTACTAATTTGTGCGAGAAAAATTTCACGACTTCATCAATTGATTGTCATATCTTATCTAGGACAATTTTTAATGGTTGATGAGGAAGATTATTACACATAAGTAATGTTTGCATCTATGAATTGACAGTATAGAGGTTATCACTATGGGCTTCACAAACACTTTCTCAAGTTCAAGACGAAGGCAGAAGCTCTTTGAAATAAGCTGAAGGAAGGTGTAATGATAAGGAGTGGGCATGGCTATGTCATTTTTTCTCATCGCCTAAATTTATAGTATGCAGCTACAATTTTTTCTCATCACTTTGTTAACACTTTTGTAATAGTAGTTGTTTAATCATAATGTGTTACAATATGTGCTGAAATGTTTACTACACTTTTGAATTGATAGAAAAGAACTTATGGGGATAAGGAAAATAAGGCTTTACGAATTACAAATCATTATTCTGGAACAAAGTCATTTGTTTAAGTGTTTGCTGAAATGGTTAGTATATGCTTATTCTTTCTTAAGCAAAAAGCCACTGTCTTTTCCACACCCATCCTGTCTAGCCAAACTTAAGCAAATTTAAAAAAAAAAAAACAATATCATAGCCAAACTAGTTTGTCAAATACTTGATGTATATACTTAGTCATTGCTGCTAATTTTAGTATATGTGACAACTTTATCATTTTCAGAATAGTAGAAAAGATGATGAAGTTGATAGAATTTAGCTTTGGTATGAGACACATTTTAGCAAGAAAAATAACAAATGGGTTTATGAAGAATCAAAGCTTATTTATCCAAGACTTTTGGTTCATACTAACCAATTATTTTACATTTATGATTTACATAAGTTGGATTTTCATATAAAGTTTATAATGATATTGTTGTAGGAAAAATTAAGAGCGTTGCAATTGCAATATGAAGTTGAAAGTGGTAGAATGATTGTAGATGATATATTTGACATCGTTTTACCTCCAAAGTTTGGTTATTTGCATGGTGGTGGCCTAGGTTCTAGGCGCCATTCAAAAGCAGAAATGCTTAGTGAGCAACGACGAAAGGAAGCATTAAAGATAGCAGAGGCATCAAATAAAAGGAATGAAGAATTGGAGAAAGATGCAATAGAAAACATATCTCAAAGGATGTTTGAAAAATTTAAAGCTGAAATGGAAGCTAAACTTCTTGAACTGGAAGGATCACATCCATACTTTACAACAAACTTTGGTAAAGTCTCTAATTTTGATATATGATAAATGCATTACTGAATTTATACTTGATTGTATATGGTATATAAAGAAATTAGTTTTGTAGTTTGTGAATGAATCATAACTTGTCCATTTATTATCAAATAAGGATTCATTGTTTGGAGTTTTGGGCCTTCATGAACCTGATGCACCTGTTTAATTTTGGAGACTCAGCTTGGAAGCATATTTTAAGAATGATTGGGTCTTCCCATATCTTTTGAATATATACTTTAAATGGTAATTATCTTTAGAATCTATGTTTATATTGATCAATAATCTTTCGTTAAGGTATATGAATTTGACAATGCTTGATAGTTAGACTATATAATTGTCACGATGAAGTTTCAACCTTCTATTTTGTATGGATTCTTGACTTATGGTACTTGTACTAAAGTGTACTGGATATATGAAGTAGGAAACTTAACCTAACATGCATATATCCAATAGTTTTTGTTTATGTAAGGGTGAAAAATGATGATGTACATGTACATGTGGTGATACATGTAAATAATGGAAGAACAAAATATGTATTGGAGACATTTTTGAATTAATATGAAATTACCAGTTACTTGAATGAGTGTTTATATTTTTTATGAAATTTATTTACGCTTGAGTGGATGTATACATTAGAGGTGATGAAAATTGAAGGTGGAAATCTGAGTGGCTAATTGAAAATGAGATATGGTTTCATATAGCCAAAAAAATTTATTATAAAAGAACTATAGCTACAGATTAAATTAAAAAGTAGCCACAAAGAAACCAATTTCGTAGCTGGTGAATATCAATGACAAACACAATTTTGGTACCTCATGATGGATTGTTACAATAAATATTGCCGTAGCATTTGACCAGCAGTCCCAGATAAATAGAATTTATTACAGTTATAATTTTGTAGATATTAATTAACGATCACAAATAATATGTTGTAGCTATTGGTAGTGACAAATATTATGTGTAGCTATTACAAAACAGTTATAAAATAAATTTTGTAGCTCCAAGTAAACAATTACAATAAATGTCAATTTCGTAGATGGAAAAATCACATATTAGCTACGAAGATAGGCTTAACCATGGTTGACTATGGTTAATTAGTTTATTTTGATTAGCTATGGCTAGTGTTAATTTTGTAGTTGTTGAGAATTAATCAAGCACCAATTACTATGACCTATTCACGGAATATTATCAACTGATCACTTTTCTTGTAGTGATATTAGCAAGCAAAATAAATATACATTTATAATAATAGTGCAAAATTAATAATTAATTGAAAAATTAAAAATTTTCTTGTAAATAATTTTAAAGTATAGTCATATGAATAATTTATTAAATTATAGTTATATTATTCTTTTCGAAGGTTATGTTTTTTTAACATTGTTATGGGTAAATTTCACATTAAATTCCACACCATGGGCTAAAGGAACTTATAGCCCTTGGCACTAAAAGAGCCTTAATTGGCCACACCATGTGAGGCTCCAAGTAAAGGGTAGGCCTAAGATTACCCTTTAAAAATTCACAAGCTTGATTCACCCCACAAGCAGTCAAGACCAGCCAGTCAGCCCAGCCAAATAGAGGCACAGCTGGAGAAAGGGCTGGAGAGGACAATTCACGCCACCTGAAGACAGGATTCCCTTGTGGGCTTGTACTGGGATAGAAATGTCCTCATTTATTCTCCACCCATTGCCACATGTCACCATTCAGGGAGCTAGAGTTTCGATCTCAAAACCCTAGTCTTTGAGGTAAGATATAAAGGAAAGGAAGAGGTAGGTGGAAGGGTATCTCTCTTTTTCTGTTTTCTCTAGAGATTTGTGCCGACCTGACCCATTCTCTCTCCTTTTTTCCTTTGGTTCGGTGGTCACTCACTCTTTCTAGGAGTATTCCTCTCTTTTCTGATAGACCTTTGGCACAATCCTTTTTTCCACCATTGTTGAATCGTTTGAACTTGGTAAAGAGAGAGGAAATAGTGAAACCACCATTTCTTTCACCATGGCTGATTAGGCATTGGAGAGGAAATGTCAGTGACCCCACCGACACCCCTCTGGCTGTTTGCCTATCTTGCAGGTTTTCACCGGGGGAACCGATTGCCTGACAAGAACAGGAGCAGCACGTGGAACTCGGAGAAACTAGACCAAAAATGGGCTACAACAAATTACCGGTGGCCCTCTGACTGTCTGCCTGTCTTGCTAGTTTTCACCGACAGAACTAGCTGCCTAACAGGGACTGGAATAGCACATGGAACTCAGAGAAACTAAACCAAAAACGAAACACAACAAACATAATAAATTATTATTCACAAGTATAAGAAACTAATATATATATATATATTGAAAATGGTATACATGAATATGATCTCAATGTTATATATTTAGCATATTATATATTCAAATATATATATATGTTCATATATGTATATATAGAGTATCATTTTTTCTCGTTCACATTTTGGCCCTTGAATTCTGGTTCCATCCCTGCAAAATAAACTTATTTATAAAATAACTCCTAAAAAGATGAAATAATTATTGTTTTATTGCATTAAAAGTATTTTATTTATTGTTAAAATAATCTATGTTTAACCATTAAATTTCAAAGTTTGACTTAGGAAAGTGTACTGTGAAAGAATTTTATTTATTTATTTTTGTTTTTTGATAATAACTATGTGAAAGAAAATTGAAACTATGATAGAGGGATTGTATATGTGCAATTTTAAAAAAATAAAGGTGCATATAAAAACACTTGAAATTGAAGGGCCAGTTTGTGTAATATTTTTTTTAAATAATAATAAACAATTGTTCCCTATGAGTTTGTTTTATTTTTATTTTTATTTTTTGTGCGATGTCATTTCACTAAGATGAGTAATTGAAAACATGTTAATCCTTTACCAGATAATTAATTTTGTTATGAGTTGTTGATCAGATTATAACAATTATTTTTTTTTATTTTTTTTGTAAATTATCAACCAATTTGGCGTGTAAAGTCAATTAAATAATTTTAGTGGTTAAACTATGACTTTTGAAGAAATTAAGATGATTATATTTGTAAGATCTTCGCAATAGATAATGTTATGGGTAAATTCCCCATTAACTAAAAGAGTTTAGGGCCCTTGGCACTAAAAGGGCCCTTAATTGGCCACACTATGTGAGGTTCCAAGTAAAGGGTAGGCCTAAGGTTACCTCTTTAAAAATCCACAAAGTGCGACCTGGAGACAGGATTCCTTTGTGGGCCAGTGCAAGGACATAAATGTCTTCCTTCTTCTTAGACTAATTGCCACATGTCACCATCTAGAAAGTTGGTTGTTGTTGCTTGAAGTTGTGTTTGTCAATGTGGTTTATTGTGGGAATCGGATTAGCCGAAGCTCTCTCAGAATTGTCCTACGAACATGCCTACTATGGCCCAAAGGTTGCTAGAAGCCTGATCCAGATCCGACGAAGAGAATTGACCAAAGAAAAGAAAATGTCCAAGAGCTATAGCCAGCGACTCGGCAGGACTACAAAGAGGTGGATCCTTCCAACCGACGAGCCAGGGACAAACAACCTGTCGGGACAAGCATTGTTTAGCACTGGGAGATTTACATCCCTGGATGTGAACAGACCGTACCACTACCACATCAACTGTCACCAACTAGGAGATGGAGCGAGAGGCGTGCAGCCACTCGGTCAGAATGTGCCCGACTGTTAGATGTCAAGAACCGCCTCAACCATCTGATAACCTTGTTTTTGTAGTGCCAATACACTCAAGGACCTGGCACCCAAACATGTAGGAGTCAGGCCCCCATCGACTTTCCAAGCCCCTGCAGAAGATCACCATCCGAGAAGATCGGGGAGAGCATAGGGAGGAAGTAAGGTGTGCCAGAATGGAGACATCAAGGGAAAGGTCAAGGCCACCTACCTGTGGAACTGAACAGGAAGGCCATCGGACATTGCCAAGGAACCTGTGTGTCAGAGATATGAGGGCAGCTCGAGGCTCAGTGATGCACACTCTTCACCAAATGATGCCCTCGACTTGAGTAACTTTAGGAAGCTACTGAAGGCCAGGATGAAAGCACGTGAAGAAAATGAGCATGAGCAATCCCGGATGGAGTATGTCAGGCAGGTAGGGCTTGAAGAGAAGAAATTTTGGATCAGTGCAGAGGAGAGGCAGCGAATCAAAGCCGACGTGTGGAGTATAGTCAAAGAAGAAGATCGAAAGAGAATCCTCAGCGAAGAGCGGAGAAAAGCTGCTATGGCAGGACCTTGGTATGTCAAGGTAGGAGCCCAATTCTGAGCAGCAGACCAAATTCAAGGATAAGTAATAGGCCCAAGTACTCAGGTGCCAAACACAACAGTAGCTCAAACCACGTCACCATTCACGGTGGAGATCCGTCTCGCTATCCTGCCTTAGAATTTCAAAATTCCCTACATAGAGGGCTATGAAGGAAGGACGGATTCCTTAGAACACCTAGGATCTTACCCCGTTTGGATAGAATTTGAAGCAGTTGAGGACACTATCATATGCAAGTCATTTCCACTAATGCTTGGAGGACCAGTCAGAGCTTGGTTCACAAGCTTGAGGCCCAAAACCATCAGATCATTCAAACAGCTAGAAGATGCCTTCACATCTCAATTTTTAAAGGCGAGACCCGTAAGGAAACCTCTTTCTTACCTATATTCCATTGTCTAGAGAGAAAGTGAGTCCCTGAAGGTGTACGTCCAGAGATTCATAGAAGCCATGATTTAGATCGAGGGTGGAAGCAACGAGTGAGCAATGCAAGCCATGCAGGATCGCTTGAAAGATTAGGACTTCATCCGAACCATTTCTAGGAACGTGCCTTAGACGTTTATTTAAATGCTCGTTAAGGCCCACAAGCATATCTCAGCGGAGGAGATCATCGAGTCACATAGGAACTCGAGGGCAAGAATTGAGCACATAAATGAATCTAGGAGAAACCAGCAAAAGGACCTCCAAAAAACAAGAGAAATGGCAAGGAAGGCAGTCAGGTACCTGGCTTCTGAAGGAATCGGTTTGAGAGATTCACTCCCCTAAATACAATACACAACGAGATGCTGATGAAGATCGAGGGGAACAATATCTTGAAGAAGCCAACCCTAATCAAACAACCATTCAAGCTCAGGTTTCGAAGAAAGTATTGTCGGTATCACAAAGATCACATGCACGATACAAATGAATGCATAAAGCTGAAGGAAGAGATAAAGGCCTTCATCTAGAGAGGATAGTTGTGCGAGTTTGTAGCAGGTGAACCTGGGCTCGACGCTCAGAACACCAGTGCACCACAGCGAGACCAAGCAAGGCCCAGTGGAGCTGGCGTAGCACTACACTTGCCAAGTCATATCCAAGGGAATGTCCAAACCATCTTCAGGGGCTAGGAGTAGGCGGCAACTCAAACCAATCAAGGAATGAATATGTGAGAGACGCCAGAGGGTGCGAGCAGGAAATGAAGTGAACTTCATGACCCGGATGCCCAAGACTGCTTGGGTAGACCATTTATCCTTGATGTTCAATGATTAGGAGGCCTTGAACACCATCACTCACATGGCGATACAATTGTGATCGCTACTCAAGTGGCTAATCATATTGTTTTTTAAATGTTGATCAATAACGGAAGCTCAGTGGACATTTTGTATGCTTCGGCCTATGACGCAATGGGTTTGAAAAGGGAAGCACTCAAGCCAGTCATGGTCCTCTTGTCTGGCTTCACTGGCGAAACAATTTTTCCAAAAGGATCCGTCAAGCTTCCCTTGACAATGGGCGAGGAGCCCAACTGAACAACCATCATGGTCAATTTCCTCATCATGAAGATGTCATCGACGTACACCGCAATACTTGGAAGGCCAACCCTGAATGCCTTGAAGGTAGCAACCTCAACATACCATCTGATGGTGACATTTCTAACCCGGAAAGAGGTACATGTTGCATCTGAGGAGATCAATAAAAATCAAGCAAATGTTATGCTACGTCCCTTACGGACAAGAGCATGTCGATGGAGTCATTCACCATAAGCTTGCTCAGGCCCAAGAAAGAGATACTCAACCTTCTTTTCAACTCAATCACCTCAGAGCGATAAAGGTTTGAGTCAACTAGGAACTGCAAACCCCTCAAAAAAGCTGAAGAAAGAAACTTTCTGATCATCCATCAGAAAAGTGCTTCTTAACCTTTGAGCTTCCCTCGAACTAGCAGAAAGTCTCTAAGCTTCCCTTGGATATAATGGGCTCTGAGCTTCATTCAAATGATAAAAAAGGCTTTGAGCTTCCCTCAGACAAACATAAAGGCTCCGAGCTTCCCTTAGGCAAACATAAATTCACTAAGCCTCCATCGGAGGGGCGCGTCTTGGCCATATTGCCTAAATTGGACCCACTAACTAAAGGGGTTGAAAGGCATAGGTCCAAGGCATTAGTCAGAAGAAAGACGACCATGCGAATGAAAAGGATAACCAATAAAAAAGAATCCCCGAAGAGCTCACAAATGTTCAGTTGAACCCGAAGGACCCAGCGAAGACCACAAGAATCGGTATGATGCTTCCCTTGGAATTGAAGGAGGCCCTCGTGGAGTTTCTGAAAAACAATTCAGATGTCTTTGCCTTGTCCATAAAAACATGCCCAGGATTGACCCTGAAGTGATGGTACACAAGCTGAATGTGGATCCCAATTTCAAGCCAGTCTAGCAGAAAAGAAGAGCTTTCAATCCTGAATACAAGGAAATCAAAAGGGAGGTGGACAAGCTTCTGAATGCGGGACTCATCAGGGAGATATTGTATCCTACCTAGTTAGAAAATGTGGTGCTTGTTAAGAAAAGAAACGAAGAATGGCGAGTGTGCTTGGACTTTAAAGATCCCAATAAGGCATGCCCCAAATACAACTTCCCATTGCTGAAGATTGATTAGCTTGTGGACTCGACGGCGGAAAGTAAACTATACAATTTTTGTGATGCATTCTCAAGGTACTGCTACAAAGTGATGCCCTTCGGGCTAAAAAAATCCTTCATTACAAACCTCTGCTTATACTGTTATAAAGTGATGCCCTACAAGCTAAAGAACGCTGGAGCCACTTACCAGAAGTTGGTGAACAAGATGTTCACTGATCAGATTAGGAAGACCATGGAGGTGTACATGGATGATATGCTGGTGAAAAGTAATCAAGGTAGCTAAGCACTTGACTCACCTGTATGAAATGTTCAGGATCCTAAAGAGACACAAGATGATGCTTAACCCTCCAAATGTGCATTTGGAGTATCTGGGGGAAGTTTCTGGGTTTCATGGTAAACCAATGAGAAAAAAAAAAAAAAAGCCAATCCAGAAAAGATCAGAGCAATAATAGAGATGACCTCTCCCAGAAAAGTGAAGGATGTCAAGAGGCTCACGGGAAGAATAGCGGTCATTAACCGTTTTGTCTTAAAAGCCAATCACAAGTGTTTGCCATTTTTCAAGATCTTAAAAGGAGCTAAAAGTTTCATCCAGAACGAAGAATGTAAGGAGGCATTCATTTAGCTCTCTACCCCTGCTTTTCAAGCCAGTGGCTGGGGAAATGCTCCTGCTTTACCTAGCTATCTCAAGTACGATAGTAAACGCAACCTTGGTGCGAGAAGAAGGAATCATGCAGTACTCGATATCTACGTCAGCTAGGCCATGGTACCGAATGAGAGGAGATGCCTGAACATCGAGAAGTCTGCACTAGCTCTAGTTGTGTCTAGTAAGAAGCTGAAGCCATATTTTCAGGCCCAACCATTGGCTATGGCAACCATTTAGCTATTGAGGTAGGTCTTTCAAAAACCTATTGTGGTGAAAATTGATAACTCACATGTGCATGAATCAACAAGTAATAAAGTGGCTTTTATAAGAAAACCGATATCGATTCCACAGAGAATAATGTCTCTAGTATTGAAAATAAAACTATTGCTAATCAAATTAAGAAAAGAAAAGTGATCGTTTGAATGGTTGATGTTGTGTAGCAAAGCAAGAATTAAAATGAAAGCAATTATGAAAGCAAGACAAAGCAGCAAAAATTAATAAGCAAAGATTTCAAAGAATTTATGGAACAAGGATTATAACTTCACCACTATTACTCATATTTAGTCTTAATGCATGATAAATTCATTAGGTTAACCTCCCTTTAACCAAAAGTAACTAGAAGTTGATTCCTCAATGCATTCTAGTTTAGCAAGCACAAAGTATTTCATTATTCCTAATCTTAATACCAAAATTTAAGCCCTAAGACATGCAAACCCAATAAGCTTTTGTCAAAGTTGTCACCACGGAATGCAATACTCCTATTCCTATGTATTTCATTGCCCTTCCATATTATATCTCTTATTCCTAAGCTAATATAATACTAGATCTATTCACATTTTCATGAAAGCATTAAAAACTACAATGAAATACATGAATATAAATTAAAACCAAACATGCATTAAAAACTAAATAGTCAAAATAGGGCTACATTATAATCCTTATAGAAACTTAGCCACTCATGTTCTCAAGAATAGCCATCAAATATTAGAAAGAAAACATATAATGAATGACAGAAAGAATTAAGAAAAGAGAAAAGAAATGCATTAGTTGATGGCTGCCGCATTTCTCCTGTATTCCTTTTTCAATTGCTTCTCCAAATATGCTTCAAGAACAAGGTTGAACTCTTCCACTAGTGCTGGTTGAATTCTCCTTTGCTCTAGAACCTTTGTGTAACCAAAATCTCCTTGAAAAAAACCCTTAAAAATAACATAAAAAACATAATACTCTAGACCTTAGACCTCTGATTTTCTCTCTATATTCCCCTCCTTGACTCTCTGCTTGCATCCTTTTTAAGCTTCAAGGTGTATGGAATTTATAGAAAAAGTTTTACTAGTTGAAATAGGAAAGACTCTAGAGTTACTATCTAACCCTAGATCTAATCTTCCAATATAATAGGAGATAAAATATATAACATCAATCAAATCTCCTAAATTCCAGCATATGGCCGGCCCTATAGGGTTAATTAAGTCATTAGTGCCCTCAAAATAATATCACATTCCCACTTAGATAATGAAATAATTTATATCTCTTTAGGAATCAAAATTTTTTCTACTCTAATTCCTTCTCCAATTATTATCCCTATTAATATAATTAGCCACTCATGTTCTCAACTATGAAATAATATGATGTGGCAATAATAATATACCTAGCTGGAGAGTGATGATGTGGCAATCCCCAATCATCCATGCATAGGTGGCATCCTAGTTGGCAAAGACACTTCCCTTTATATCTTCAATATTCATCAGGCAGATTCCAAGTATATTTTGGATGACCAAATAAACTCTAAATTCACTTATTCTAATTTCAAATGTTATATCTATATCTTAGATTTCCAGGAATATCTTGATCGTACAAAATGGATATTGAGAAGGCACTCAAATGCCAATTTCCCCAAATAAGTGTAAATCTGTCGTAACTGCTAAAAATGTTAATTTTCTAAATCAAACTGGTACTGATTTGCTGATCCAATTGCAATGAAACTTTACCTAATTTAACCTTGATGAATCAAGAATCATTTGAAATTAGAATCGCACAAAACCTCCATGTGTAACTTCATATATGATTATTTTAGTAAAGATTGCGTAGAAATACAGCAATTTTCTGCATTTGCTCCTCTTTCTCTAAAAATAGAAAAATACAACAATTCAGTATTTTTCATTAACAATTAACTCAAAACTAGCTAAAATCCAACATAAAATATGGCATAGAAACAGTAACTTTTTATGCTATCAAAACCCAAGGCTTCATGTAGGCTGATCAAATGGTCAATTAAGTTAGAGTAGTACGGAGTTTTGTACCAACCTCGGATAGAGATTAAGGCGCAAGCCATGGCTGACTTCATTGCCAAATTTACCAACTATAAGGGAAGAGAGATCAAAATCCCAGAGTCTGTAGGAGAAGCAGAGGAGTGTGGAGGAAGAAGCTCACTATGGACCCTGCATGCCGAAGGCTCGTCAAGCGAGCATGGAAGCGGGGATGTTTTATACTCAAAACGCCCGAACCAGACCACATCAAATTGTGATATGCGATACGGCTGGGGTTCAAGGCGTCTGACAATGTGTCGGAGTACGAAGCCCTGATCGCAAGGCTGAAGATGGCTAGATCAATGGGAGTTAAGACGCTGCACATTTACAGTGACTCACAGTTGGTAGTCAAGCATGTCACTTCAGAATATCAAGCAAAGGAGGCCAACATGATCTCTTACCTGGCCAAAGCAAAAGAATTATTGAATAAATTTAAGAGTGGCACATCGCCCATGCCAGGAAATAAAAAAATAAAAAATTGAACTATCAACTTTTGGTCTATGGAAAAAAATAATAGCTACTAATGGCTGGCTGCTAAAAGATGTTTATAAACGTAATTTATATTAACTTTTAAAGACCAATTTATTAGTCTCTAGAAATACTTCTAGAGACTACATAAATGGTAGCTAAAACATTTTTGATCTAAGACCAAACAAATGGTAGCTAAAAAAAATTATTTAAAAAAAAAAGTATATAAGCTACCAATAATGGTCGCAGTATATAAACATTACCTACCAAGGCAGTTGGTTGCTAATAAACCTATTCGATGACCAAAAGTGTGGTTGCAAGTTGGTAGCTAAATATTTATAATAGTAGCCTTCCAACAATTTATTAAGGTAACAACGACCATATATCCATGTTTCTGTTACCAAAATATGGTTTTTGAATCCACTAGGCATTAGCGACCATTTGGTCGCTATTTGACCTCATAGAAGCTTTTAGCAATGTTGTTGTGACCAATCAAATTTGGTCTCTAAAGGTTTTTAATAAAGACCATATTCATGATTTTTAGCGACCAGTTCAATGGTTGCTGAAAGATTTTTTTCTTGTATAAGACTTTAGACTGCAATCTTGGCAGAGTTTCACTTATAGGATTTTCTTAAGGCACTTACAAAAACAGTAATGGTCTAGGTACTGGGTTACTTTCTGTCATTAGGATGGGCAAGCATGATACTCATTGTATTTTCTTGGAGGAACATCCTTAAAAGTTTAACATTAGCTTATGGACAAATGATTTTGAGGGATGGTTTCTTCCATGCAGATTCCTATCCTAGAAATATCTTGATCTATAAAGGCTCAAAAGGCAAGTGAAACCAATATATATGTCTAGTTTTAAAGATTTGTTTCTACATGTGAACTCTGAAAAGCTTAATTGTGGTCATTTTTCTGTTAAATAGGTAGCTTCTGGACTATGGACAAGTGAAGGATCCACATGATAGTTTGTGTAACATCCCGTCTCGAGAAAATATTGGAAATTTCTCAAAATTGACCGAGTTGACCGAGTTTGACCGTGCGAGGGGCTCAGGGTTGACTTTGTGTGTGAGAATGCTATGGCTTTGAACGTGGTACTGATGCGTAGAGCTAGTCGATACGAGTCCGTAGACTAGCAGCACGCTCGATTTGGAGTTAAAACCGAGAAGTTAAAACCGAAAGAGTGTGAGGGGTATTTTGGTAAATTTCTATGGCAGGGCAAAATGACCATTTTGCCCCTGCCTTTACCAATTTTAATTCCAGAAAGTTCTGAATTTTGGGAGGAGGACCCGAAGCCTCCCTCTCCTGGCGCCAGCCCCCCCACTCGCGTACCCACAGCCTCGCCGGACTGGCCGTCTTCCGGCCAAGCCAAGCTGGAAACTGCTCCGGCGACGAAGCCGCGACGTCCTCTCTTCGATGACACCGGTGGCTCACCGTGAAGAAGTCTGGATCGCCGGAAACCGAGGAGGGAGCAGCTGGCGGTCATGGCGTGTTTGCCGGATTCCGGCGTGGAACCGGCCAGCCCACCCTCGGGAAAAGCTCACCAGGGCCTCCTCCACTTTTCTCCGCCCAGATTCGGTCGTGAAACGCCGTGGATCGCCGGGATCGACAAAGAATCCGACGAGTCCAACTCTCCTCTGGTCGCCGGATCCCGGCGGTTTCCAGCGGCGAAACCGGTCCTTTCCTCCTATTTTGGACCTCCTGAGTCCGATTCTGGTACCCGTTTGCCTCAAATCTTGTTCGTTTTGGCAGTATGAATGGAGGAAGCTCGGCTGTCACTTCCCGGCCAATTTTTTGGCCACCACCGGCGGCGTTTGGACGAGGTAAATTTATGGTTGTACTCTACTCTCTTTAAGCTTCGTTTTGACATATAATTTGTATATTATAAATGAGTATTCGAAGTTACTCAGTTTTGAGCAGTGTTGTCAATAACTGCTAAATAGGAATTGTGGATGATTGGTGATGTAGAATGTGTGTAATTATGGTGTGGTGATTACTTTGTAATGGATTGACATGCCAGAATACAATATAGGATGCGGGTATGTGATCGGGTGTCGTGATTAGCAGTATTGATTACGAAATATATTATATAATTAAGTTGCTTTGATGATGAATTGCTCGGTGGTATAAATATGTACGTGTGTCAATGGAGTTGGGTGTTAATCGTTATGTGGCTTTATTTATGAGAATTTGATCGTGTGAACTGTTCTGTGAAATTATATACGTATGTATATAATTATTGTGAAATAAGTAATTGCTGTTGACGGTTTGAGAGCCGATTGGGTTTATGGAATTAATTGTGAAATTGATTGGTGCTTTGAAATTCGGGAATAGTGAGAAATATTACGGAATATATTATATAGTTAAATCGTGTGTTAATCTCTATATGGATTCGGTTGTGTAGAATTAATTATGAATAGTGGGCTGTTTGGAAATCTGAATTAATTGAGTTGCTGGGATTGTTTACGTTGAATTGATGGTGTTGAACTGATATGGAAATGGTGATGAGGTGGAGATGTGATGACGTTGATGTGATTGAAAGTGAGTTATAACGTATATTTGAGGCTTTGACTTTTGATTATAAATTGTATCAGTTGCGGCATATTTAGTGTAAATGTGCATTTCGGAACTACAGGTAGTTTGATCCCTTGTAGAAAGGGTATGTAGGCAGCTCAGTTTTAGACTGAGTCCAGCTACACCGTACTTAGACAATATATTCGTTTAAGTGTTGGGTTGTGTACTGAAATGTGGTTTATTTGTGTGGAAAAGCGTGCTGGTAGAATAAATTTTGTATAGAAATGTTTTTCCCTGCAGGTTATGACTGTTAGTATTTTGGGGAGTGTTAGAAAACAGTCAAAATGCTGCCGAAATTTCTAATAAAATTTCCGACAGTATAGAAATTCTTTAGTCTGTTGGTTTCGTCGACTATGGAATAGTAGTGTAACGGATTTTATCAACTGCTTGTGGCTTAGTGGCAACATTAAGTCACGCAGGCAGGATCCAAGCGGGTCGGGTCCTGTCAGTTTGAGGCTTGGTTATGCTAATCTTGTTCTTTCCAATGTGAAAGATGACCCTATGAAAGCATCATAGAGTTACAAGTACTAAATTTTATCCAAGTGAGTTGGTTTTATGATTACTATAAAAAAACTATGGCTGGATATGGTGATGAGCTAGGATCTTTACAGTGATTCTGGTGGTACTCATGAAGATATGCATGGAGTTGGAAAATTAGGAGATTTGCTAATTTAACCAATTCTGGTTTTGTATAAGGGCTTAATTTGATTAAAAAACAATTACTTTCCTTTATCTTTTCTATTTATGTCCTATAATTTGCTTAGATATTTGTGGGTTTAACTTATCAATATGTAATTATATTATTCCATTTTATAAGGAGCTTGGAATAGAGACTATAAGCAACTTAAAAATGAACAGCAGGATGTTGATAATTAGTAACTCCGATTTTGTTTTCATGCTAAATAACTTTGAAAAAAATGTTAATTCAGTTGACTCAATTGCACTTCACAAAGTTGATAGTCGTTCCTTGTTGCTGCTTCTTGGTATGGTTTCAGGTCTATTTGATCAAAATGGAAAGCTTCTACGTTCTTCTAGTAGCCAGATTTAGAAAGAGGGTGCAATGTCAAGGTAATGTTAGTGAAGCAACTGAACTTTGTTATCACTAGTTATAACCGTTCGACAAATGGCCAGATTTGTGAATTGGATTAAGTAATAATTGCCATATTGGTTATGCTAATCTTTGCTTTCGATGTCTTGCTGGTTTCAAATGATGATAGCAAGGATTTTGTTCTGCAAACAAACATGTTGATGTTTTCTAGCATGCTTATTATTGAAAGATCACTATTTTTTAATTTTTTTGAAAATCAACAATCTTATATAGACATTTGGCTTGCAATTTGCATGGCTGTTAAACCAGAATGCTCTATTGCAAACATTTATAGCTATTAATTTTTTCACTCCTCTTTTGCTCATATTATCCTGATTCTTTTTGTCAATACATAAAATAATTTACTGATTTAATTAACATATTTTGATTAGTTGATGAAGCGTTGTACACATTAATCTCCTTTTACTTTTCCTTTTTGCAATATTGAATTTTTTATTTCATGTATGCTTATAGACTGAAGAAACCTTTTTTATACTATAAGACTATTCCACTTCCACAATCATATATACTACAACAACAGCATGCTTTCTGCACCATTAAAATGTTTTACGGCATACAATCTGTAAGGCGTACACTATAAAAAAAGTAATCAATTGCTACGAATTTTAGCCATAAAAATATTAATTTTTAGCTAAATGGTGTTTTTTCTTACATAAACAAAATTTGTAGCTAATCTTTGAAAATTTGTTAGATATCAGCTACTAAACTTTGATCGTAACTAATTTTTGTAGTAAAAGGTTCAAATATTTTTGGAGCCATAATTTCCCCCTTGCAATGTTTAAATTGAAATTTTTTTGCTACAAACAATCAAATTTGTCCCTAATTATAAAAATTAGCTACTAATTAATTGGTGGTAACATCATACAATTAATAGCTACAAAAATTTTTTTTATCTAAAATATTAAATGGTATGTGAAATTTTGAAACTATCACTTCATACCATTTAAATTTTAAATAAAAAAGTTATTTTGCTACAAAAATTAAAATCATCTCTAATTATTAAAATTAGCTACTAATTTGTTTGTGGTAAAATTACACAGTTAATATAGCTACAAAATAGTTTTATAGGTGAAATATTAACCGGTGGCAATGTTGTAAATAAAACATAAAAATATAATTCTTTTTTTAATATTTTCTCCCTAAATTTTAGAAATATCCTTTTTCTCTTCCATATTCAGAAAATAGGAAACACACCCAAAAAAATAACTTCTGTCCCTCCTATTTCTTTCCATACCCGAAGCCCACATCCCCAACAAACCCAAGCAATTTCTTCATCAATCTTCAAAATTTCTTCAAGAAAAGTTGAAATCCTTGAAGCATGGAGTGTTTAGAATATTTTAGATAATTATTAACAACTAATTTCGGCCAAAACAACTTGAAAAAACCCTCACCCGTTGAAAATTTATTATCACTGGAAAACTCAATTTTCTGGTCACCTCTTGGCCGGAACTTGGTACCCATTTGTTCTTCTTGGTGCCATCTACTTCCTTCTAGCTTTACCCATGAAGGATTTTGAGTATTTTGGAAGTTACCATGAAAGAAGAGCTTCAGTGTTTTGAGTTAAGGAGCCAAAAAGTGGTGTTTGGAACTTAAATTCGGTCTCTTGTCCTAACTGCTTCTAATTGTGTTTTGGTAGCTAGAAATTGGATTTTGAAGTTTTCAAAATTTAGGCTAATTTTGGTTGAGCTTGCCTAGCAGATATAATATTAGAGGAGGAATTTATAAAATTGTAAGTTAGAGTTTTGACTTTATTCTTTGTTGGATGATGAATTCATATGAATTTGTAACTTAATTTGGAATGGTGAAATAACAGTGAAGTTGTTTGATAATTACAGTATTTTGTTTATGTAGCTTCCCCTGAATCTTCTGTCATGCCTGCTTTACCTGCTATTTCTTCAGCAAGAGGTGTGGATCATATATACACACACACATGCATATATATATATATATATATCGATATACATATATATATTGACTTAGTTTATGCTTACTTGGTCTTTTTGTCTTTTTGGATTCACTGACAGTTTGCAAAAGCACACAAAGTAATGTCTCTTTTCGTTCTTTGACTTTGAGATTATGCTCTATGCATGCTTACTTATTACGACTAGATATGACAGCATCCTAATTCATCTACAGGGCATATTTGGATTGCCACGACCTAAGGAAAGCTGGTGCTTCAGGTTTTACTTTCCGTGTTCAAGAATCGAAGGGTTGGTTATGTTGTTTGCCATGTTCTTTTGCTTTATTGCCTTTTGTTTGTGCATTTATTTCTTTGTTACATAAGGAACTATTTTTTAAATTAACTTTTCCATTTTATTTTGGATAATGTATGGACGTTGGTGTGATTTTGGCAATCTTCAAGCATGGTATTTTTATTATATATATGCAGCCATTTGAGGAATTAGAACACAAGAAGTTTAGTTGTTGTGCAAGTTTATATACATTTCTTTATGACATGCTAGAGGCCTCCTTTCTTTATGACATGGACTTTAAAATCGTTAATAGAGACTCTCTTATCTACTAATATGACAAGGTTTTTGTTTTTGTTTGGTTTTGTGTTTTTCGTATTGCAGATATGCTTAGCATAGAAGGTGTCACCATGATTGAAGATGCATGCAAAATTGAGAAATTAGATTTTAGCTTGATATATAGGTTTTCTAAAAGTTTATGCCTCGGTTGAATGCCTTAGAGATGTTTAAATAAGCTGAAATTTAGTATATATGCATTAGGATATGCTAACTTGGGAGCTGAAAAGTTAGAGTATAAATGGAAGTTTGTATGAATATTTATGGTGTATGAATATTTCTAGTGATTATGCTAGCTACTCGAGTGACTACTACTGTAAGCAACGGTTTTCTGGCTTAAAGAGCTCTTGTTGTGTATGTCTTCTTTTGTAACTCACTTGATTTTTAAATGGTTCTCTACCTTTGTTCTTTAGTTTACTTGTTGATAGATTAAGCTACTGATATGATAATTCACTATTACTGTTGTTTGTATTTGATGCTTTGAATCTTTGGTATTTAATTATATAGAGCTATGGAACCCATGGTTATTCTTTCTTTGTGTATTCATATATTGTTGAACTTGAGCTATTGATATGATGATTAAAAATGGACGAGATCTGGTATTGATGACTTGTTTAATTTGTTATGCTTAAATTTTTAATTTTTTTATTAGAATCTTATAGGTTAAATTTAGTAGTTTAATTTTGTTTATGTTTTTGTTGAAATTTAATTATGTGGATTGAGTTTTTTCTTGATGGTTAAAGTATATGAGAAGTAGTAGATTGAGTGTTGGTTGAAAATATTTGTTTGGTAATTGGTTATCTGTGGAACTTAGTGTATTTGAAGGAAAGTTGAATCCATGTGGCAGCAATTGCTTTGAAGTGTTGGATGCTTGAGCTTGAGTTTACTAAATTTTAGTAAAGCTATTCTGGCACTTGTTGGTTTTGGTGTTTTAGTTGTAATTACATAACTTATTTTATTGTAAGGTTATTGCTTTTGTTAGTAGACTTAACAAGCTTTCCACAGCCTTTTAAATAACTGAATTTGGTTAAGAATTGAAGGATTTATGTGCATTTGAAGTTGGACAAGAAAATTGTCCAGTTTTTTGGACATTGCAGATTACTTACTTAAAGTTTATGCCTCGGTTGAATGCCTCACAGATGTTAAAATAAGCTGAAATTTTGTATATATGCATTAGGATATGCTAACTTGGGAGCTGAAAAGTTAGAGTTTAAATGGAAGTTTGTATGAATATTTCTGGTGTATGGTTTGGCTTTTGGAGGTGAAATCGAGGTAAGGAAAACTATTTCAATATGCTTTACATGAAATAATAATTTAAAAACTAAGTACATAGGTTGCAATTGTTTTCTTAGTTCTTGGTGATAAAAACGTGCCTGAAAAGGTTTAGGAATTTATTTTTTTATCTTGGACTTCAACATTTAAAATATTTAAATGATTAGAACTTTTCTAATTACTTCCATTTGCTTGGAAACCGAATCTTACTCTAATGTTGGAAATTTATCTTAGCTCTTGACTTACTTTTAATGCTATATATAATTATATGGATTCTCTATCAACTACTATGACAAGGTTTTTGTTTTGTGTTTCTCATATTGTATATATGCTTAGCATGGAAAGTGTCACCAAGATTGAAGATGCATGCAAAATTGAGGCATTATATTTTAGCTTGATTTATAGGTTTTAGATTATTTTAATATATGTATTTGAGAGTTGTTTGTATAGAAATTTTATATCTAATTTCAATGTTACTATTGTAAAACATTTGATTTTAGCTATTAATGCAATAATATAATAATTAATTTGTTTTTACATCTTGTAGTGTTACTTTAATATATATATATATATATATAAATGATTTACAAATGGATATTTAAATTTATATTTAGTAATATAAAATATATATATATAGTCTGAAATATTAAATATTTAGCTACAATTTTGCATGTAGCTAAAGCAATACAGTTATAAACATTCATTGTAGCTGAAAAATCCCTCATTAGCTACGAAAAAAGGATTAACCATGGTTGAGTATGGTTTATTTACTGTTCATGATTAGCTACGCGTCCGAAAAATTTTGTAGCTGTAGAGAATTAATCACGCATCAATTGCTACGACGTACCCACGAACTTATTTTGTAGCTAAATAAGAAACAGCTACAAAAAAAAGCGAATTTGCAACAAAAAACGCTTGTAGCAATTGATCACTTTTCTAGTAGTGCCAATTCCACCCAAAAGTAAGAATAAATGTATAGACCCAAAAGAGGTTGGGCCAAAAATGCAATTGTAAAGATCCAAACGGGCCTACGTGTGAAGGGGAGTATTAGAGATAAAGTATACAACAAATGATGATCCATATCCTATAAATTTTAGAAAAAGTGGTCATTCAACTTGACATCAGAGCCTATGGTCTTGGAGTCTTGAGGTTGTGGGTTCCAAACTCAATAAATCTACCCAAAAGTAAGAATAAATGTAAGGACCCAAAAAAAGTTGGGCTAATGCTACAAAAAAAGCGAATTTGCAACAAAAAACGCTTGTAGCAATTGATCACTTTTCTAGTAGTGTATAAATTGAGAATCTATTTTGAAACATTTTAATCTTTAAAGATCCAATATGCAATATAACAAAAATAAAATACTAAGATGCAATTAAACCTTAATTAGGAAGAAAATATGATTCGCATCGTGAATCACTACCATCCTTCCAATGAAATTGTATTAATAGACTTTTCAACGCTTCAAAAAGCACATCAGTGGGACTTTATTAATGCTAAATAATTTATAAATTGGTTTTAATAATTTCCTGATTGGTTTGTCTATCGCACTATATATTTTGATAAAAATAAAATACTAAGATGCACTTAAACCTTAATTAGGAAGAAAATATGATTCGCATCGTGAATCACTACCATCCTTCCAATGAAATTGTATTAATAGACTTTTCAACGCTTCAAAAAGCACATCAGTGCGACTTTATTAATGCTAATTAATTTATAAATTGGTTTTAATAATTTCCTGATTGGGTTGTCTATCGCACTATATATTTTGATATGCATCCAGAATGTCGGTATACTTATCCATGTTGCACTGACTATGAATTCCCTTCAATATCCGACTATATATATCAACCTGGTGCAAGGTTGAACCACCTAACCCTACCAAAAAGGAAAAAAAAAATGGAAAGAAAAAAAGAAAAAAAAGAAAAAGAAAAAAAGAAATAAAAATAAATCGTAAGCACTGACGTTTTACTTTTAGAAAAAACTAACTTACTATGATGTAGATCAAAAGAAACTCTCAGCCCGGCTGTCTGTGACTTGAAGGGCTCTTTGTAGAAGCAGAGAAGAGGGAAACTACCCTTAAGGCCTATTACAATCGGTTGCTAGGGGAGCATGAAAGCACAGAATGCTACCTTGCTGAGAAAACAAGTGAAGCGGTTAGAGCTGGAAATGAGGCTGTACATCTTGCAAACAAAGAACTTTACCAAAGCGATGAAGCTTTCTAGATTCTCTTAAAGCTCGTTTGGTGACATATATAGGGATGTATTATTTAAATATAATGTATTAATTTTAGTTAGTACTGTGTTTAGTGTTAGTTTCGTATATGATTATATAATACACTTTTAACTTTTTTAATACAAGATATGATGTATTACTAATACATCAAAATTTATTTGTATTAAATAATACACTTTATCATTTCTTTTTTAGCACATGTAGATTTTTCTATACAGATTTTTATTTTATTTTTCTTCTTTTTGGGACATATCTACTATCAAATTTTTGAGTTTTTTTTATGCTTTATATTTTCCGCTAACCAAACGGTAAATTTGTTAGTATTGAAAACATATATTCTTTTATATCGTCATTTTAGATTATATTTGTAATTTTTATTGTTTNTTAATTTGCTAGCCAAGCTTAAAAATAAAAGAGCAAAAGTGAAATCCACAATTTAAGTTATATTTACTATTAATTTTTTTTAATATTTTTAGAATTCACAATGATAAGTATTAAAAAAATTAATATTAAAAATAAAAAACTTTAATAAAATTAAAAGTTAAAAATTAAAAGCTTTATAAAAGTTAAAAATTAAATATAAAAGCTTTAACAAAAGTTAAAAAATTAAAATTTAAGTTGAAAGTTAAAAGTTAAATTTTTTAAATTTTAATAAAATAGTCCAATAAAATACTATAGCATATCAAACATCATATTGTATATATATTTTAATACAATTTTTCACCAAACATATGAAATGTATTATATAATACATTACAATACAATATAATACAATACAACATACCAAACGAGCCCTTATTAGTAAGAAAGGCTAAAGGTGTCAAGGTGGGCCGTGAGGAATGCAAGGCTAAAATGTCATGAAAAACCCTCTGCTGAGGTCTCCTCTGCCAGAGTTAGAAGAGGAAGAGAAGCTTTCGCTTTTCAATATTGACTCAGATGATGAAGTAATTATCTGCGAAGATGATTCTGTTCCACGTGCCGCTGCAATCCATGCTGTGGACTGCCAATATCTTAGTTGAACTTGGGAGAATTGATGTAGTTATCTGACATTCTAAGGTGGAGGAGAAGAACCATGAGGACAGTAACATGTAATAAATTTTTTTATGGACTCGGCTTGTAATGGGAAAGTTTTTCCATTTTTAAAATGAAATTTTCTCTTGCTGAACTTTCTGTATTTTCCTATGGTTATGTACTTGGTTGGCCCTTTCTTTTTTAGTTTTTTAAAAATATTGAAAAAGATTCTTTGAGAAGTTTTTGCCTCAGTTTTTCTGTATGAACTCTTATTTTTGTTTGGTCATAAAAAAAAAATTCTTTTTCGACCATCAATCTTCAATATGGTTAAACCTTTATGTTGAACACCGAAAAGTATTGACGATCCCCGTGTTGCAATCACAATTCGTAGCTTAGTAATCCGAGACTACTTTGTTGTTTTTACTTGACATTTGAAATATATCAATTAGGTATAGCTTGTCGTCCTGCAAAACCGAGGTTGGCTTGTTGCTTTCTGCGGCTATCCATTTTAAAAAAATGAAGCACTTTCTTTTTGGATTTAACTTGTTTACGATTTTTTTTAGAGTGAATTGATAAGCTATAATTGCCTTTTTTAGATAAGCTATAAGATTATGCTTCTAACCATTTTGAGAAGTAATATGTGGCTACCAGGATGAACTTCTTTTGAGCTGGTGTTTGTGGCAACAGGCATACAATGTCGAGTCTCCACTGGATGAATGGCCAAAGACTGGACATGAACTTTTGGCATTTATCACACTCCCTCGCATATTTTTCTGAATCTTTAAGTAATGTTGGCCAGTAGTAGCCATGTAGCATGATTCGTCTTAACAATGATCTTCCTCTTGAATGGTTTCCACAGACTCTTTTATGCATTTCAACCATTACCTTGAGAGCATATTCAGGTCCGAGACATCTCAATAAAGGTCTCATGTAAGGTCTACTATGAAGTTCTCCATCCAACAAGCAATACCTTGCTGCTTTCATCTTGATCTTCCTTGCTGCGGATTTGATGGCTAGAAGAGTTCCGTTCTGGATGTATTGGAGAATTGGCTCGATCTAGCTATTGATTTCCTTGTTTATGTTCAGAATTGGTTTTTCCTTGGCGATACTTCTTTCTGAATGGAACTCTATCGGAACATATCAGTTCTAACTGGACTTAATGGATGAGGTGATGTTGGCTAATGCATCATAATGACAACTTTGTTTTCTCAGAAGTTGCTTCATCTCGATCTTTTTGAACTCCTTTGTTAGCTTATTTACTTTTTCCAAGTAGGCTACCATGACAGGGTTGGTAGCTGTATATGTTCCGTTTACTTGGTTTATGATCAATGCTGAGTCGCTATAGACCGTGACTCTTTCTGCTTTGAACTTTTTTGCTAGCTCGAGTAAAACAAAACATGTCAGGATGTTATATGAGTAAAACAAAACATGTCAGGCTCATGAAAAAATAATACATGTACATAAATGAAGGAACAAATAGTGGACTATATACTAGAAAGTTATTAAAACATATTCAATGCTGACACAATGTTTTCTACAAGGGATATTTCTTGCGAAAATCCATCTATCAAATAGCATCTAATGCTGTAAAATGCAGTTGCAAGACAGAGAATAAAAACCTTCCTAATTAAGCCAACTCCAAGTAACAAAGAACATATACATACCATACATTAAGTTTCCATACACAAATAGCACAATAAAGAACAAAAACTTTTCTAATTCATTAACTAGATAAAAGAATACAGCCAAAAGGAATGCTACCCACCTGCAAAATAGAGGTGATTTTACAAAACTTTTTCTTTCTAGCACTGAGATGTTCAGAAGTAGCCCTCAAAAAGTAGGTGATAAAATATTATCTATAAAGGTGTACAAATTTTCCTATTGTTATGCAAAGCTTAATGGGGTAAATTTTCATATTTATTAAGTGAAAAAAATATAACCCCCAATGTGCGGGTCTAGCGGCGGCGTGTAGGAAGAAATACCCGAGGGGCTCGGCGGTGGCGCCAAGAAAGTGAAATCACTATGGATCCTTTAGCTTGGTGGAAGAAGATATATATGAGTGGAAAATTTCGGTTGCCTTTGTCGTTGATGAGTTTGAGAGGAAGACAAATGGAAAATACCCGGTTGCCGGCGTTGATGAGTTGAGAGGATGAAAAATGGAAAAAAATTGTAAATACCGGTGTATTATCAAGTTTGAAGGGGTGGGTGGGGTAGTGGAGGGAAGAGTAAAAAAATAAATTTGGGTTTGTGGAAATTAATCCCGCCATTAATTTCGGGATAAGGTGACTCATAGCATCGCTAAAAGACTTTTAGAGACGCTTTGTGTCGCCAATGATGAATCCATTATTGACGACGCAAAGCATCACCAATTCCTTTTTTTTTTTTAATGTATATATATATTTTTATAATTTATATTCTAACTTATAAAATTATATATTTCTACATATAATTTATAATTTTATATTATATATATTAATCAGAAAATATTTAAATAGATTTTAAATTTCCCACATATTATATAAATTTATATATAAAATAAATAGATATTAAATATAATTATATTTAAATAGATATTAAATTTCATACACATTTTTAATTGCTAGTATATAAATAT
>QANX01002720.1:0-13041 GCA_003254975.1 Ochetophila trinervis | reverse complement strand
AAAAAAAAAAAAAAATTAACACTATTATATAGTAGCCACGTGCAAGACAAGTGGCCCATGCCTATTATATAATTATATAATAAAATTGAAACCACAACCAATGACTAGCTTTATCGGCAACAAAAATTATGAAGTCCAAATACTTTGGCACATTGACCAATCTAGTTGAGGAATAAATATCAACCTTGTTATTATATCACTCGAACTGGCAATGAGATCTGTGAAGAGTTCTACAATTGGTTACTGGCAAATCATATAGCAAGCAATACCTATCTATGAACTAATTTGAAATTTATTAGCATTGGAAATGCGGATACCCAAAAAAAGAAGGGTTAAACACATAGGAACTATTAATCTCCCATTTCCGAGAATAACTTCATTTCAATTTCCAAAAGCCACCCAAATTCATTTTACGGCCTATAAGAATACATACCTCTAATTTCAAAAGAATCAGAGTTAAATCAGTGATGGAATTTGCACTGTTAAAAACATCTTTTCTAAGAGTTAATCCTATTCTGCAGGCAATCTCAATTTTTTTTGAATTCTACATACCGCCACTGTGCACATGTTCTTTGCATACAACAACTGATGACATCTGATCTTTAAGCGCTCCACAAAATACACTTCGGTTCAAGTGCTCTGCTCAGCTGCTCTAAGTTTCATCGCACTGTCAAACCAGTAACGGGAATTCCATGCAATTGGAACCATTCTGGCATGTGGAATGTCTCATATAGCACATGCTGGACATCTTCTTCACCATAGAGTTGCTCGAGGAGTGGAAGCAAAACCTCCAAAAGCTATGCAATACACAGCAGAAGAAATTGCAATTTGAGGCTATAATCAAAAGCATGTTTTGGTTTACTTTGATCGACCTGATATATAGGAACCTGATTATGTTATATATATAATTTTATTTTCTCTTCTTTTAGGGTTAATTCCACATAGACCCCCTGAGGTTAGGCAATATTACAACCCGCACCTCCAGGTTTTAGAAATTCTATTTACCTCCCTTACGGAAGGAATCTGTCCATGATAAAATGTTAACTATCCTACGTGGCATACATATTGACTTAAATGCCCTTCAATCATGAATAATGTAACTGTTGCAATACAAATTTCAAAAACAGTTCAATTTTTTTGAAAAAACGTTGGAGCCGTTGCAACCCAATGGCTAGTATACTTTCAGATGCACNGTTAGTGGAAGCCCATAAACACATCTCTGCAGAAGAAATCATTCAGTCCAGGACAAACCTGAACCGAAATGGAGGGAGCAGAAGCTCCGATGTTAAGAAGAGTTAAAGAAGCACCCCTCCCCGGAACAATAAAAGGAACTACGAATAGATGAATCCAGCACCCCGATCCCCCCCCCCCAATTAATAAAATTTGCCCCTCCCCTTTTCCTTTAAATACCTATCCTCAGCCTTCAAAAATTTCTACTTTCCAGCCGTTACAATGCTACCCTAAACAAAACAAACAATCTCACTATCATTTCAAAAATTTCTAAATCCATTAGAATGTGTGGAATGCAATCAGTGAAAATGGAAGCATCAAGTAGGAGTAGTGAAGTTAAAGGAGGCATAATCAGATTTAAATACAAAAAATTCCATTGTGGAAAGAAGGCATGGGTAAGGATTTCTGAATCTACCAAGAACCCATCAAAGCTGTTTTTTTTTTTTTGACTTCATGGAAAATGTAGCTACTATGCTTTCTGGACACCAGATAAAGAGGAGTTTAACATGCTTGATAATGCAAACAGTGAAGAACAGAGGATGCAATGCAGAAGATGAAATTCCTTGGCAACATGGTATGAAATCACTAAATGTAAGAATTGAAAATTTAGAAGCAATGCAAGGTGGTTTGAAGATGATGATGGTTGTAAATATGCTATTTTTTGGCATATCCATTGTTGTATTTATATTATGTGTAATGAATATGACAATGTAACAAAAGAAAAATTGTTTAGCAGAAAGGTGAACTAATTATATTCAAAAAGGTCATGGAATTAGTCCAATGAACTACATGTCACAATTCAGGTGCTTTACATTTCTCACAAAGCAGCTGCCATTCACTTTTGTATACAATTGATATGTGTGTTGTGTCCCAAAAATAATATTGACACAGCTCTATATGATGTACCTATTCATGTATACCTACCCTAATTTATACAAGAAAGTAACAAAAACCGAATATAATTTATACACCTGAATTCAAAAGAAATTGAGGCCTTATGCACCTCTTACTCTTGCTGCACCCCATGGGGCTGCTGCTCCTGCTGCTCTTGCTGTCCATGGTCTTGTTGTTGTTGCTCCTGTTCTCCATCATTTTGCTATGTTGAGAACATAAAAGCCGAATGTTATTATTCATTTTAATAAACTTGGAAAAAAATTATGAAATGAAATAACACTACCTGCAAGGTTCTCTATTTGTTTGCATTTCCAAGAGCTGCAGGACATGTTCTTTTATTATGGCCAATGGCCTTGCACATCCTGTATCTAAGGGCAATAGACCTCTGCCGCCTAGCATCACCTTCATTAGCATCCCTCTTCCTTGCCATTTTTGGCCATCTAGGTCTCCTCCTATTACTTGGAGGCTGCACTATGTCAACTTTGACTTCTGGCCACACAAACTCGTCTGGTAGAGGGTGGATCATACCACTATAAGTGAGGAGATAAGCTGCCCTAGTCAAACTCTTGTCAACAAATTCAGATGGGTCCAGCCTCATATGCATGATGGCTGCCATGGCATGCTTACATGGTATCCCACTTTTTTGCCATGAACCACATTCACAGTGGCTGCTGTTCAGGTGTACCACAATTGTCTGTCTCATCTAGCAGCTCATACTCATCATTACCAGCCCATATGACCCATAGGTGCCTTCCTGCCTTCTGAGCCTTACTCATCTTGTGTCTGACCATAGGTGGAATTTCTGTAGGCCAAGCAGCTGCCTTCCTTTCTCTTCTCTTGAACCGATCCATCATTTTTCTCCTCACAAACTCTAGCAGTTGCAGAATCGGTTTGCTCTTATATTTGTTTATGAGACTGTTAAAAGACTCAGTAATATTATTGGTGATGTGGTCTGCTTTAACAGTCTCATCAGATGCATGCACACTCCAATGGCATGCAGGAATTTCCATCAACCATTCATAAGCTTCCAGACTTATGCTTTTTATTTCTTCCATGATGTTCTCAAATGCCTTTGCATTTGAGGACCTTGCTGCTGTCCAATACAGCTTCCTGAGCTTCACACCAGGCCATTTCCCTTTAAAGTTGTTATATATATGTACTGCACAATATCTGTGTTTGTGGTTTGGAAATATCTCACCCAAGGCTGTCAAGAGGCCTTTCTGCCTATCTGACATGAAACTAATTGTCCTTGTTTCATTGACCAAAACATACTCATTGAGTAGCCCTAAAAACCATCTCCAGCTACTCAAGTTCTTAGCCTGACATAGACATACTGCCACAGGAAATAAACTGTTGTTAGCATCCAAAGAGATAGCAGCTAGTAAAACACCCCCAAAGGATCCTTTCAAATGGTAGCCACCAAGACCAATGAATGGTCTGCAACCATTTAAAAACCCATCCCTCTAAGCAGGAAAGCAAAAGAAAAATCTTTGGAAAATGGGCATATCAGTTAAGGCATTCTTACTTGACATTATTTGCACCATTGTTCCAGGGTTCCTAAGCCTCAGGATATTTCCATACTTATGCAGGTTGGCATAGCTCTCACCGTGGTCACCCCCCCAATCTGGTCAATGCCTGGTGTTTAGCCTTATACAACATGGACTTCTTAACTTCAATCCCAAACTTTGATCTAACCTTATTAGCCCTCTGAATTAAATCTATTTTAGGGTTATCCCTAAACTCCTCCTCAAGCTTACAGCTTAACCACTCAGCAGTCACTAAAGGATTGGTGGTTATCTTAGTACAAGTATGCTCATCCATATATGTCTGATGGGATGCAATTTATATATATTTTATATACCTTAATACTTGATTTGAGCATGTTTTATTTACTTAAAATGAATTCATTTATATTTTTCTATGTTTTAGGTGGATTTGAACTTAAAGGGATGAAAAATGAAGAAACAGTGGCAAAATCGTAATTAAACAGAAAACTGAAGAAGCAGTGGCAAAACCGTAATTAATTGGACGTTGGCAGCAAGGCAGTGCAGCCCAGGTACAATGCCCAGGCGCTTGGCCAGGCGCCTGGATGGGCGCGAATTTGAGCGTTTAGGCTCGTTTTTGTGGCTTTTTAGCCCTAGATTTTACTATAAATATGTTTTATGATTGTTGTAAAGAGGATAGCCGTTTTTAGAGCAAAAACAACAAAGAATTGAGATTTCTAACAACTATGAGTAGCTAAATCTCTCTCTTGGGTAAGAGTATCGTTCATTGCTGAAGTATAAGGTGTGAGACTTGGTTTCTAAGTTTTAATTCAATTATAATTATTCAATTTGTGTTCTTCCAATTTATTTGTTTATTATTCAATTCTCTTTTGATTATAATTTGGATCCGTTATAATTATTTGTGGATTGGGTATTTGCTAATTAGGAATTCAATCGTATTGAATATTCTATGTTAGTAGCACTTTGATTTTAATAATTGTATGCTAAGCTTTTGTTAATTTCTTAGGAGAATGCATAATAGATTAAAGTTTTACAACGTTTGTAGGACTTGTTTATTGTTGGTTGCTATTATTCTTAATGATGTTCTGATTTGATTTAGATCACGTTGGTTTAGATATTTCAGAATTAGGATTAATTTACAATCGTATCTGAATTAATTAATTGTGAGAATTAAAATAAAATTGGCCGTGCTATTTTATTCAATCCAACATTGAATGATTATTTTTGGATATATTTTTGTCTGTGATCACCTGTTCTTTAGTAATTGAAGATACTCTGACCCAAGTTTTTCTCCTATTGTTATTTTCAATATTTATTAAATTGTTTTCTTTAATATTTGAACTTGCCAACATAAAATCCCCCTTTTGTCTTTTTAATTTTACTTTAATTGGAATAGAAATAGTTTGATCATCAGTCTCTGTGGAATCGACCTGAACTTGCTGCTACTACGGTAGTGTTTAAATTCAGTAATTAATTTTGGTGTTTACGATACGCATCAATGTCTTAACCTGAAATGAGACTCCATCAGCCATGGGGGATGCATGTATCCTCCATGGACATCCATGTGCCTCACAACAGACCGTAACTCTATCCTTTTCATTCTTAATCCTCACAAAGCTGAAACCTTCTTCTATTGCATAGTCCAACAGCACCTTCCTATACTCCACAACATCATTAAAAATCAGTCCCTGACACAGATAGGGTTTTCCATCAACCCTAGGTGTGTAAATATTGCCCACCATCTTCTGAGACATCCTAGCAGTAAGGTTCTCATCTTCTGAGTCACTGCCTAGAACCCTATTGCCTAGAACCCTATCACCATCATCTGACTCATATCTTTCAGAGTCAGAATCAATGTCCGAGTTAAGCACTTGTACATCATCTTCATTTAGTCTAGGTTCTTCCTCATCCTCTCCTTCACTCCACTGAAACTTCTCATTTTCAGGTGTACCTTCGCCTTCTTGATCAGATTTAGATAAGGGTTCTATTTCAAGGTGGGGGGATTCGGAATCAGAGTGCTCAGGTTGAGGTTGGGGTGCAGAACTTGTCACTGGTTCAAAGTCAACATTAGGTTGGAGGGGTTCAGCAACTGGTTCAAGATTTGGTTCATAATCTGATTCAGGTTTAGGTGCTTTTGATGTTTGTGGTTCACTTTTAGGTTGGGGTGCTTTTGATGTTTGTGGTTGCATATCATGTTGAAATTCAGGTTGGGTGGGGGGGTTAGAAATGTTGACAGGTTCTGGTTCAATAGGAATGACAGCTAGCTCTCCATTAGTTGGGTCCTCATATTGGTTCTCATCTGGGTCTAAGGTGGCTAATAGTTCAATCTCTATCTTAAACTTTATTCTCCCAACCCCATGGTTCTTGAACCTTTCAAACAAATCTAATAGGTCTTCATCATCTTCTATATAAATACTAGCTCCTGCAGTCCAGAGTAAGCTAACTAAAACTGTCATCTTCTCTCCTCTCTGGACTCTACTACCACAACTTAAAACTTTACCATCATTTAACAGGTTGATGAGACTGTACTCATCTGCATCAACCCAAAATGACTCTTGTTCTTCCCCTAACATCTCAATTACAATCTCGAACAGCATTGTCAGCAATCTTAAAGAAAAACAACAACATAAAATGCCATAACCAATATTCAGTAAACAAAAACGACCCAGAGCACAAAACCAATAAAATAAATTCAATATAACCAATATTAATTATGTAAATTTATATAACACTGTAAGTATAATTTTAGCATAACTGTAAATTTATATATAATATTATGTTTACTAATGCATTAATATTATTTGTTTGGATTTTATGTATAGTTTAAAAATTGTGTTTGGGTGCAAGACTACGTTGATGAATTTTTTTTTTTTTTTTTTTTTTTTCCAGAATCCAAGAATTTGGCAGAAAGATGATGATTTGGGACAGGCAAAGGCAAATGGGCAAATGGGGAATGAAGGATGAGAAGGAATGACATGGCAAAGTGTTTGGATTGAAAACTGAAACCCCTTTTGCCCAAAACGCAAGCATTCACTCAGACTAGTCTCTGTTCAATGAACTTCACCGCCAAGTCAGTCACACACACAAGATTAGATAGATACAATGAGATTGAGATTACTTTTTTTTTTTTTTTTTTTTTTGTGGTTGGGATTTTGGAGAATAATAATTTGTCTCCAACTTGGTATAAAGTACCTCTTTCTGCTTCCGAAAGTTTGGTAGCGGTTCAATGTATCTAATCACCTCAATTTCTCGTTTTCCAACACCATACCAACTTCGTTATTATAAAAATTCACCTTGTTTTTGTTTTTCGTTTTTTGTTTTAATTTGATTAATTAGTCTTAATCCAATCATATTAATCAATGTGTTTTCTGTTTCTTGGTCTTTTATTTACATTGTGAAGTTCTATGAGGATCTTTTTTGCCAAGCACATTGCAGAATCAGGATTTTGTGTTTCTGTCATTTTGTGGGAACTTGGACTCTGGAATTTCTTTGACAAAGAACATAACAGAAGGCTTAGCTTCCCGAAGTTGATATCTGGGATCAGAATCGAGCTTTGAGTCTTGTTTTTTGCTTCAACTTGGAATTTTTATTAGTTTTATTAAAAATTATAGTTATCATCTAATAGAATCTTGAGTCGTTTTGGAACTTTTAGAAATTGGGTCCACTTGATACTTTGGGATACTGTGTTTTTTAAAATAAAAATAAAACCATATTACGAGATAAATCTTGCAATGGATCCAATATTTATAAATCAATAATTTGTGAATATGATGTTATNATATTTATAAATCAATAATTTGTGAATATGATGTTATTGGTTCGTATATTCAGAGCTTAAAAGAGATCTGGGTCTTCCTAAATACAGAGGAGTTCTATTATTGGAGGAAAGAAACGAAGAAAAATTAATCCACACTGAACCACAAGATGATCCATAAGGTTAAAAATTAAACTATATGTCCAAACAATATTAGGAAAGAGACACCCTGGTATCTTCCATCAAATTTCTGTTATTACACAAAACCAATTAAAATATGGTAGAGCAACTATCAAAATCAGTTTGAACTAAACTTTTGTTTAGACTAATTTAAACATTAATCACATAACATATTTACAATCTTTTGGATATTGCTCAATAAATAATACAGAAACAAGAAGCTTTTTTCAAAATAAAAATGAATAATAAAGCACAAATATTAAGAAACTAAGTCCATACAAGCACAAAATGGAAAATTGCCAGTATGACCACCAGTTTTGAAACAATGGGACTAACAGAGATTAAAAAGTTGCACTGGCCAGCTGCGTTTTCGACCATCAGGGCCAGCTCCAGCAGTTTCTAGGGAAATGTCTATGCTGCGATGTTGAAAAGCACGGACAATGCTTATACGCAAATGGATTCTTGTAGCAGGATAGGCATCGGTACCAATTGCTGTGGATCTGTCCCTGCTAAACTTTTCTGATGCAATTGCAATTGGCTCCCGGAATGTTAAGATTGTCTGCGACCAGTGTGTTTTTGGGGTGGCTGGGGATGTGGATAAATTAGCTGGCATTTCTTTGCAGAACCTGGTGGAAAAACCAGTGTCAAACCACAAGACAACTCCGTAACACCAGGTTGTCTTAGATAGCAAATCATTTGAGTTGCCTGTCGCACTGGAAAAGTTTGGTTCCAATTCAACAGTTGCAGTAAAATCCATTTCATCTGGTCTCATCGTCACCAAGTCGAAGGTCTGAAAGCATAACGGGGAAAGAGAAACCAAAGAAGATTGTAAGAGGATACATATAAAACAGGAAATCAATAGTCAAACCAAATTCATACAACAAAGTCTAAATTTAAGCAATGAACTCCAATAAAGATATGCTCATTTACTAAAGATGAAATTGTAGATCCCCACAGACTTCCATTCAGAAATTATGCAAAAACAAGAATCACAAGCAGAAAAAGCGATACTCTACATTCCATTATTTCAGTGCACGATGTGACAGCTCCTGTATTGCCTTTTTCCCATTTTTATTTTATTTTATAATTGTTAAAGCCTCTTGCATGAAATTTTGCACTATCATGCTAAGCAACCTGTTCAATTTTCAATAGACAACCACATCTAGTCATCTTCATGTGTTTAAAGCACAGAATAATCAAATATCATTCTCAAAAGCCAATTTGGTACTTCAATTCAATGATCAAAAAATTTGGAGGCCTGAAAACAATTTTCCAAACAAATTAAAGAAAATTAAAAGATTAAGACATTAAGAAAGATCAACTACGCTTTTATTCAATGCAAGGCATGAGAATAACCAGATAGATTCCATGCATTAAAGACCGAGTTTAAGAAAGATAAGAAAATAAAAACATTTAACATATATCATTTAAAACATAGCCGATCATCACAAAGGCGTGATGGAGAACTGCACTAACCTGGAGAACAGCAGCACTGGTCACTAAATCATGATCATCCACAACGTCAACAATAGGAATTCTAACAGCATCTTCAACAAGTTCCTTTCCGACACATGACATGTTGAAACCATACACATTTTCCCAAAATGGAAGACTTGTACCACCTTTTCCAAATCCAGCAACAAACTGAAAAGGAGATTGGCAGGGAAAAAAATAAGCTCCAATTCCACCAACATATTTGGAAAACAGAGTTAAAAACTGAAGAGGGAACTCACAATAGTTGCTGTGTCAGGGAGGATTGCACCACCGGGTTTCAACCATTGATCCCGTGCAAAAAGCACTGAGCTAAGCATTGACTCATAAAGTAGGCAATACCCCATCCATTCACTCATTAATATATCAACACTATGAGGTTGAATATCTATACGTTTATCAAGCTCCTCAACCATCGAATGAACTATTTCTACTACTTCAGTGCAGTGGCTAGTCCCATCTATTGGACCTTCACTTCGCAAAAGACCATTATCCTTGGCTAACTGCAATTAACAAACCCCATTTAAGTATTGGGCAAAGAACTCTTGACAACAAAACGAAGTGAGTCTAACAAATTAAACTTGATAATTTACTTGAGTAGCCACAGCAGCCATCTTCTCACTAGCTTCCACTGCAATTACCCTTGATGCCCCAGCTTGTGCTGCAAAGAAACTAATGGACAAAAGAAGTGAATTAGATAATCACAACGTTTTGGCAAATAATGGACCATTCATAATGGTCACCAAAAATAAATAATAGCATATATCAAATGAAATTAATAAACAAAGATTAGCATTTAAATTACTAACTGTAGAAAATACATATAGACACACTTAGACACGCTTGTATTAATAAGAGAGAATGACAGTAGCGGTAGCCCAGGAAATTAACACTAATACAAATATAACAATATGGAGGTCGAAGTTCAGAATCATCTGTGGATCAAGACACCATCACTTGACACACTAGCAGTGATGACTGGCCCTGGGAGGAAATCCATGATGCAATAAATAAATAGTTAAACTCATAATAAAGCTACAAAATGGAAGCAAGTACGATGTCTCACCTCAGAATCCCAGTCCCACAACCTACATCCATCACAACAGCACTCTTCAAGAGAGAAGGATTTTTTAAAATAGCATTCCCATAAGCATCCATTCTTACCTGCATAACCACAAGACTTAATAATATTACAATAACAACAAACAATTTTGGACATTTTCAGGTCAATGTTTCTTCTAGTATAAATAAAGCATTAAAACAATTAAATCTCAATTCTCTCACTAACACATGCCTTATCACTAAGCATCTCTCTATGGATACCAAATGAACTGTACGACCCAAAATAATCCTCATTGACAATCTTGATATCGTTCGCAACAAGTTTAGGAATATAGGTTCTCAACTGCTTATCATCTGTTACTCTGTCAGATGAGCCACTATGTTTTGACGAAATCATTCCATTGACAGTGCTCTTTCCTGAAGAACTGCCAGTGTTCAAATTTTCATTGGATGCAGCAGCAACATTTTTACTTATGTTCCCACCAGAGGTATTACAATTAACAGCAAACTGTTCCCCATGAATGTCACTACCAGTGTTTATCTCTTCAAACTTCCTCAAATCATTCATCAGTTCCTCTTTCTCAGCTGCTGTAGTGTAGTCATCTTCAGGCTCTTCATCGTCACCAAAGCTGTACAAGAGCGAGTCATCTTGCAAGAAAGGTTTTAGATATACATCGCTGTCCCAACAGGGTTGAACATCTTTGAGACTCTCTGTTTCATGTAAGTGACTCTGAAGATCTTTGTTGGACTGACATGTCAGCCCACAACTCCAACATATGTTTTGCGCAACCTGGCAAACAAATCAAATAACAGACAGATGATAAGTAAATACAATTTTTTGTTAAATATAGAGAGATTCTTTTACTATTCCATCTCTATATTTAGAACACTGAAATCTACAACTAAAAGTAGTGCAAACGATTTGCACCAAATAAAAAATATAAATTAAATTTGTACGCAACAACCACTAAAATAAGCCAACTACACCATCTAACATAATAGTTTAACCCATTCATTCCTAAGCAACTGAACTTAAGCAAAATGGTGAAAGAAGAAAAAAATTCTTAATTTTCACAACATTAAGGTTATGCTGGTCAAACTAAAATACCCATCTAGATATCCCATCTGCCTACACATGAACAAAAGAAAATTCCTCGCAACATAGAGTAGAAAAGGCTTTGAAATTTTGCGTTTTTTCTCATTCGGAAAGCAGTAAAAGCATAAAGAAACAAACTTTAACAACCCGAGCACATTAAAATCAAATGGCGCAGTTAAATACAGTTCGAAGACTCAAACTTCTTGACATTTTCCATTTTCCCTGGAACCAAACGCATCAAACTCGAGCACTCACTAACCTGAGAGCGAACATAGTTGATGAGCTTGAAGCAACCGTAAAAATCCAAACCCAGCGATTCCTTAACACGGAGAAAATCGAAGTGGTGGCTCGAATTGCAGTGATCGAACAAAGCATCGCTCAAAGCGTACCTGGAATCACAGAAGAGACAAAGGAAATCTTCATCAGAGCCTTCTTCATCATCTTCTTCTGCTTTCCAATCGTCCCAATCTTGAAGCTCATCGTCTTCGTCTTCAAAACGGAGCGTTTCGTCGTCGTCTGTATATTTCTTGGCCATGAGGAGCGTCTCCGAGTTGAGTTCAGTGGAGGGGATGAGCTAGGAATGCTACGGTCACTTTTGACTGTTAAACCCTATGAAAACCCTAAGTATCATGCCCCCTCCACGTCAGCATTTAACTGCCACGTGTCTTTTATATATAAAAATTCTTGGACTTTTATTTTTGTGTGAAGAAAAATGGCATACAGAATCGTATACGTATGAAATATTTAGGGAGCACGCTGACTAATATATATTTTTTAATCATAAGTCTTTGTTACTAAAATTTGTATTTTTTAGTGCAATTTTAAATTTAAATAAAATTATAAAAAATTATAATTTTTATATTTGCATATATAATAATTCGGCTGATTTTTACAACTGAACTGTATTTTCAAATGCGATTAAACTTTTCCTTTCTCAAGTAAGTATGGGATTTGTAGATATATATTTTAAATGCAAAATATGAGAACAAAATTTGGATTAATACATTTTCCAATGAAATTAATAAGGGAAGAAATAGAATGAATGAAACTTTTCATTTATCTTATTTATTTAGAAGTTTCTTAAATGTATGTTTACAGTAAATGAAAAATGTTTATAGTTTCTAAAAACATATACAAATATATGATGTGATTTATCATTCTTTTTAGTGATTATTGACAAACTTTATGTTTTGGAATGAATAAATCATTATGGAATTAAAAAAATATATAAAAAAATGAGAAAAGTAGTTGTGAAAATAGATAGTTTTAATATAAACACAATTTTTTTTTTAATCAGTTTTGGTATTTTTTTAAATGAAGTAAATTTTGGAATTCTTTATTAATTTGGAAGTCCATCATACTTATTTAAAAAAATTAAAAAAAATCTTTGTTTGATATTTATCTATTTATATATTTATTATCTATAATATTGTGTTGGGTCAGAATAAGTGAGTTCGGACTGAGTTGACATCTTTTGACATATATATGATTGTAGCAAATATGAGTGTGTAAAAAAATTGACTAACCAATTAAAATAACCAATCCAATCCAATCCAATATGTTTGGATTAGTTATTTTAGTGTAATTAAATTTGATCTATTTTGAAAAATCAAAAATCAAAGTTTGGTTTTATTTGGTTCGGAGTGTTAAAAATCGATCAAATCCGAACTGACTATTTTTTTATTTTATTTTTATACAAAACATATGTCAATTAGTTTAATATTATTGTTATATAAGCTTTGTTATATTATCTTAAATTTGGAGTTGGATTACTGAATTATTGTATTAGTGTAGTAATTTTGTTTTAGTTTAATAAATTTATTTAAATT
>QANX01002718.1:0-30196 GCA_003254975.1 Ochetophila trinervis | reverse complement strand
CCTAATGGATGTAGTGATTGTATACTTATTTGAATCACCAAATATAAATAGAAATGTAAAGATCCTTAATGGAATTAAAATTCCTAGTATGAATGAAAATGGTACTCAAAACAGTATAATATTAAACTCAAAAGATTATTGTATAGTCTTAAGCAACTAAGAAGTATGTGGTGCAATTGCTTATAAGATTACCTCTTAAAGTACAAAAATGTAAAGAATGATATTTGTCCTTGTCGTTCAGGAGCAGAACGGCTTCAATATTTATCACAATATATGCAATGATATTATATTCAATCACTTGAAGTGAATAGGCATCTTCTAGACTCAACAAGGTTAATGAAACAGGTGTGAGGGCCAAAAGTTTTCTTTCTTAGCATCGTATGAGCACTTAAGTATCTTGTAAATACATCAGGCTTGATATGCATATGAAATGGATTTGTTAGTGGAGTGCTACACCCATATGAATACTTTACGTTAATGCTAAGCAAGCTCTTCATTATTTTCGAGGGTTTATATATTTTGGTTTGATATTAACTTCTAAAGTGGGATATTTTTATTATAATGTCATATCACTGGATGTGTATGTATTCTTTAGTGAAAGTATGTTATATAGTGGAAATCTAATAAGTAAATATTATTGTTGACCTTCTAAAACCATTTATGTTTTTTGGCACCACATATAATCAGGCGTGAGTGTGCATATTTGAGATTCTTAGTTCAAATACTTAGGAGTCTTAGTCTTAGACAAAGCAACTCTTAATATATAGTCTAATGATTATACAATTTGCATTGCACAACTAAAAAGTGGATATTTTCAATAAGACATAATAAGCTATTTTATATACACGAGCTCCTAAAGAGTGGTGAATTTTATATCCATCAAGTTCACTCAAATAATAATTTTATATATTTATTTACTAAGTCTAACGGTATTTTTGAACCACGTATATATTATAGGCATATGCAGACTTTATATGTTGTTTTCATAAGGAGGAGCAGTTTATCAACCTAGATGTCAAGCTTAAAAGATTTATGGTTGTACTTTTTTTTTTCGTAGTCAAGTTTTTATCGGAAGAGATTTTCTTAATCAAAAGTTTTAATGAGGCAATTTGTGCATTGCATAATAGTGTATGGACATGTACTCTTCTTTTTTTTTATCTTGTTTTTCTCACTGGGCTTTCTAGAAAGGTTTCTCAACAAAGCAACATTATGCAATAATATCAAGGGGAGTGTTATAGATATGAAGATAAATATGGACATTACATAAATAGATAATGACACTTATTACTGAGAAGTGTTATATTATTAGATCTCTATCTCATCAAGTGTATTACTAAACCTTAATCTTTAGCAGATTTCTATACTGAATCTTTATCTACATAAAGAAATTATGGTACTGTAACTAATGAATATAAAGATAACATATTTTCCTTTCTATTTTTTATTTTCTCTTTGTCTCTGTATCTCTATATATTTTCTTTTGCTTAATTTTATAACATTTTCCATATTTTTTCTTTTTTATTTATTTATATGAGTTTCCCTTCAAAAATAAGTACTAATATATACATATAATATTTACGTAAATTATCTATCTTGTCAATTTTACCAAACTTATAAAATAAATAAAAAATAAATAAAAGTTTTACTGGAGGGAAGAACCAATTAATTAATACAAGTTGTCTATTTTGTGTCTGGTGCCATATTTATCTATGACAATACGATTTGCATCATGTGGCATATTTCAACACATGATCCTCCACATTAATTGTTACATATGTAATAAACAATCTACCTCCATTTATTATAATTTAGTATAATTTAACTTATCAATTAATTCAATTACTAGTGGAATATATGTTTAATGGACATTCAATTCAGTCATAATTAAAAGCCACATTCTTTTTTAAAGAAATATATCCCGATATCTCATTCTTTTGACAGGTTTCAAATGCATTTATGTTTCTCTTCGTTCTGGCAGGGGAAGTTAAATGCTTGCCATTATTTTTTATTTTATCTTCATTTTTTTTATACATTATACCATGCTCCCCACTTTTTTGTTTTAAAAAAAAATCAGTATAATATTTATTCAAGTGCAAATCTAACAACCCAGTATACCTCTAACTAATACACAAATAGTTTTAGAATAAACTGAGCTAAAATGACTATCCTTAAGTGACAGAATCCGCTTCGGAAATCCCTCCAGATTAACTGGAGAGGCTCCGCCTGAGGAAGATTCCACCAGAACCCCTCGGGGCAGCCGACAGAATCCTCCTCCGAAAAGGAGTTCCATAAACAATAAAACCATAAATAGGACTAAAAGATGATAAGATATGCATTGCAACAATTAAGTAGTTGTGCTGAAATAAATAACATAACAGTTTAGGGAGAAGGTAGGAATGACAGAATCACAAGTGAGATAAACAAAATATAAATGATACAAATCCAACAATGAACAGAATAAAAGGAACAGGGTCTAATACATAAGTAGAAGTAGTAGCGGAAGTCGAGTGCGAATGCGATAAGCGGATGCGATGCCGACGGTAGCTCACGAGAACCTGCAGCTAGGACCTAGGGAACGAAGTTAAAAACACAAAACGTGAGATATAAAATCTCAGTGAGTGCTCCTAGATAACTACAAAATACAAGTTCAACAGTTTAAATCCTTTACACTCAAACCTCACGTCACTCAGTTGAAAGGTTCCCCGTTTTGAAAATCATTTCGCAAAACCCTTGGTTTAATTCCCAAAATCATTAAATCATTATAAACAATTTGTGGGGCAAAAACGTAATTTAAAATGATCATTGAAAAATACGAGTCAATCACTAAAACCATAAATACAATCTCAACAAGAAACATTTAGATTAATTTGTAAAACATATTTGTATAAAATGGCAAGTAAAAACATTTGTTAAATCCAAAACCGATTTAAAACCAAATACCATGGGCTCCAACCCAAAATTTCAAAATCCACAATCTAAAACCATGATGCAAAATCCATGAATACAAAATCATAACTACAACCGTGAATCGAAAATCATATAAATCAAATCATATAAATCTAATCCATATAAATCCAAATCGTAAAAATCCAAATAATATAAATCCAATCCATATAAATCCAAATCGTATAAATCCAAATCGTATAAATCAAATCGTATAAATCCAAATCCAGTACCACATCGCAGTATCGTGCCGTGTGACCCTCAGCGTCCTGATGGCATCACAGGCGGGGGAGGGGGGTAAACTCATCACAACGAACCGGCGTCCCAAATCCGTCATGGCAGGATCCTCATCATCTCTCTCCCGACACGTGTCCGCAGCAGAGGATGGCATAATACATATAGCACGCATAATAATACAATATCTCAATCATCTCGATACCGTGTGGTACTCCTCAAAACCAAATCCAAAATCCTCCATCATCGAAAATCAACAATTTTTAAATCCTTTTACTTTTAAACAATTTTCCAAAATCTTCTCTTTTGAAAAATTTTACGAAAACAATCAAATATTTCGCATATCATAAAATTGCCCCAAAATTCTTAAATTCCACAAAAGCCATAATTTTTCTTTAAATCACCAATTTCCACAAAATTGTAAAATATCCAAATATCAAAATCACCGATAACCATTTAAAACACAATCTCATATAAATTCCATTAAAATCATAAATGCATATATAGTTTTAAATCATCAATAATTTAAATCAGAATATAATATATTTAATAAGCATAATTTAAATGCGCAAGAAATTTCAATCAAAACAAATCATATGCGATTAAATCATAATAATATATAATCCCAAAATGATTTAGAAAATAAATGCACTCACAGGTCTGACGCGTGCTCCTGCTGGATCTCCGGTCCCGCCCTCGAACGTGCACAAACACCTAAAAATAATTTACCAAAAGAATTCTTTTAATTACCGAAAAACTAACCAAAGACTCAGAGGAGTCCTCTAAGTCTTCAACTACAAGATTAAAACACTAAATACCAAAATTGCTCTTCAATTTCAGTAATTACCAAAATGCCCTTAACGGCAAAATCCTCAAAATTTGAATTATTCCGTCTCAAGTCCAATTTCAACAAACTTTATACCGAAACGAAATTGAAAATGCAAGGAACGAGAATCTACCTTCAATTTCAAGATTCGTCGCAGCAATTGATCGGAATCGATTTCGGAAGATCGGACCTCGTCCGGGATTGTGCGTTTTCGAATCCGACCAAAATTAAATCAAATTGAAGGTACAGAAAGCTTGCCCACAACCCTAGGAACGCGTTGGAACGGGTGGTGAGCACTCACTCACCGGAAAAGGAGGAGATCGGCGGCGGCGCGTGGAGGAAGACGGCGGCGACGCGTGGGCGGCGCGTGGGGTGGTCACCGGAGTCCGGCCAGCTGCAGATCTGGTCGCCGGCGCGGTCTGAGGCCAGTGGTGGTGGCTGTGTCGTGCCACTCGCCGGAGATTGGAGTAGATCTAGGTGGAAAGGTGGCTGTCGCGGGTGGTTTTTCCGAAACTTTGCGGCCTTTTTCTGACGTGATACGGCAGTCTCCGGGCTCAATCTTGGTACCAAAATGTAGATCGTCGCACCAGATTTCCAACGGTACCAAGCACGCTCTCTAACTCCACCGGAACAGGGAGATAAGGCCGGCCAAAGGTGGTGTCGCAACAGTGCACGGTTGCACGGGTTGCACGAGCCCTCGGTCTTGCTGCAATTTCCGGCGATCTGGGTCGTTTCACGGAGAACCACCGGTACTGGGAGGAAGAGGAGGTTGCCGGCTTCGATTTATGGGTGGTGGTCGGCCAACTCCGGCCACGGTGCGGCGGCTGTCGGCGTGGGAAGGAGGGGCGCGGTGAAGGGAAAAGTCGGGTGAGGTCTGGAAAATTCCAGACTTGGCCAAAAATTTAAGGATGAAGACAGGGGCATTTTTCGTCTTTTCAAACACTTAAATATCAGTTTTTGCCAAATTACCAAATTGCCCTTCACACTAAAATGACCATAACTTCCTGGTCTTAACTCCGAATCAAACGTACTACTAGTCTACGAACTCGTATCGACTAGCTCTACGCAACGGTACCAAAGTCAAATCTGAAACATAGCTGTACAAAAAGTCAACCATGGGGCCCACTTAAGGTCAAACTGGTCAAACTTGAAATTTTTATTATTTTTCTCAAAACGGGATGTTACATTAAGTTGTCGGTTGGTTTGTCCATAATAGCTTTGACACTAGTAATCACCAGCAGCCTCTATGATTGCATTGAGAAGTTTGGTCACAGTTGGGATTTTGCTCATGCAACATTTTATGGAGACATGACGGGTGCCGAAACCAAGAGTTAGTGACACTAATTTTGTTTTGTTTTTATTTTTATTTTTTTTAGAAGTTAATATTTTGTGAAGAAATTCCTATTGCTCCTTCATACTGCTTTGCATTTGCATTTGGATTTAGTCACGCAGGCAGGACCCTGGTGGGACGGGTCCTGTCATTTACATTACAAGCCATTAAAGTCCTATTGATTCAAGGTAATGCATTGATCTACATTAGTGGAGAGCTATTTAATTATGTTGAGCATATGGTAGTTCATATCTTTATTTTCAAACTCTATTTAATGTAAATTTATTCCAGTGCATGACATTGAATATATTATTTGATTTTCACGCACACACTTGAAAGTGATAATTATGTTGAACAAAAGATAAGGTGTTGAGATGCATGATCGTTTGGAAATTACTTTTGAATTAATATGATTTCGCAATCTTTGAGGCAACCTCATCAAGGTATTTGGTTTTATAGGAGTATGCTTTTGGTTCTTTCTTTGCTAGGGACTAGCAAAGTTCAATTTGGGAGTATTTGATAGGCATAAAATGTTAATGTTTTAATGCCAATTTTATATTGAATTTGAGCTAGTTTATAATTAATTGTTAATGAAAAATACTTAATTACTGTATTTTTCTATTTTCAGTAAAAGAAAGACAAATGCTGGAATTAACATATTTTTGCGCAATCTTTACTGAGAAAATCATATCTGGAGCCACACTTAGAATTTTTGTGCGATTTCAGTTGAAATTTATTTCTGATTCAATATGATTCAATGTTACAAAGTTTCATTGCAAATTGTTTTGCCAATCAGTGCCAATTTGATTTACAAATTCATCCGTTGCGGCAGATTTACACTGTCTCTGGAAAATGAGGATTTGAGTGTTTTTCTAATGTCAAAATTGTGCCATCAATATATTCTTGGAAATCTAATACACAGACCTAACATTTTCAACAGAAATCACTGGATTCGGAGTTCATTTGGTCATCAAAAGTGTACTTGGAATATGCTTGACGGTCATTGAAGATAAAAAAGGAAAGTTTTATGCTTACTAGGACTACCATTGTGATTGGACTGCCATGTCATCACATATCAGCCATGTGTCCGAATTTGCCACATCACATGACACAAGGAAGGTTAGATTATTTTAATTATTTTAATTGGAATAATATTTGGGATAAAAGGAAGAGAAATTAGAGGTTGATTATGATTCCTAACAAGATAAGGAAAGTATCTCTATCTCTAGTGTGAACATGAGACACGAATACATCCTTACCTTTGAGGTGGCCAATCATATTAGGGAAAATAGGAGTTGGAGATTGAGTTTACATATTATCTCCTATATTCTCTAGGTTTTAGAAGGGTTTTAGGGTTAAACCTCTCCTAAACATTCCCTATAAATACCATGCATTGCTGAAGGGAAAACATACCATTCACCACTAGCCTTCACGGCTGGACGTTTTTCTCTCATCCTCACGGCAGCAAAGCTTTTCTCTTAGGTTTTGTTTATTTTTTTTTGGTAGTTAGTTCATAGAAAAGTTGTGCTACACAAAGCAAGGTACAAGGAGGTTCAACCAAACCATTGGAGGAGTCAAACTTTATGTAGCACATAAATGTCATATATTAGTTAGTCAAACTTGTTAGTTAGTTTATTTTCTTGCTGTTTAATATATGACATTTCTTTATTGTTTGATGGATAATTTAGAAATCATGTGTAACTAATTTTTCTATGAAGATTGTGATGTAACCCTATTACAAGTATTTAGTTTTTAATGCATATTTAGTTTGATTCATGTTTAAGGTTAGTATTTTATTGTAGTTCTTAATGCTTCCATGAAAAGGTGGATTGATTAAGTATTTATATTGGCTTAGAAATAAGGGATATAAGTATGGATGGGCAATAAAATACATGTTTATAGAAATATTGCATGCCTTAGTGACAACTTTAACATGTTTTATTGGGTTTGCATGTCTTAGGGCTTAAATTTCCGTATTTAGATTAGAGATAATTAAATACGCTGTGCTTGCTAGATTAGAATGCATTGAGAAATCAACTTCTAGTCATATGTGGTTAAATGAGGGTTAACCTATGAATCTATATTGCATTAGGACTAAATATAAGTAATAGTAGTGAATTCATGATCCTTGTTTTTTAAAATCTGTGAAATCTTACTTGCTGCCTTGTCTTTAATTTTATTATTGCTTTCTAAAATTTCTATCTTGATACTCAACAATCACTAAAAAACAAAATCTCTTTTATTTTTCAAAATTTAATTTACAATTGATTTATTTATAAAACTATAGACATTATTCCTCGTGAGATCGATATTAGTTATCTTTCTAAAAGGAATCCACTTTATTACTTGTTCATTCGTACACTTGCAAGTTGATGTAAAATATACCACAACACTTTTGTCCATCAGAAAGAGAGAAAATTAGATCCTAGAGCTGTTAAATGTGTTTTTCTTGGTTATCCTAAAGAGTTAAGGGTTATAGACTATGGCTTCATGAATCTGGTGGTTTAAAAGTTATTGTTAGTAGAGATGTGGTTTTTAATGAGAATAAAATGCCCTGTTCGAGAACTAACAATGCAAAACCTGAAATTCAACATAAAAAGAGTATTGTTCAGATTGAGGTGAAGACTCAAGCTTATGATAATGACTTCTAGAGTTTCAACTTGATTAAGATCAAGCTCCAGAACAAGTACATGAACTAATACATGAAACAAAAGGAAGAGAAGAATTTATTGAACAGCCAGACCAGGCAATCCGTGATTACCAGTTGGTCAGAGATAGGGAAAAAAGGCAGGTAAAACCTACAACAAGGTATGGTTATGCTGATCTTATTTCTTATGCTTTAATTTCTTATCAAGAATTAGCTAATAATGAACCTAAGAATTATGTTGAGGCTATAAATAGTCAATATGCTAAATATTGGTAAGATGCTATGAAAGATGAAATTAATTCCCTGCATAAGAATCAAACCTGGCAGCTAGTTTCTAACTTCGAAAATCAAAAGGTGGTTGATTGTAAATGGATCTTTAAAGTTAAAGAGGGACTTGCTGATAAGGATTTGGTTAGATTTAAGGCTAGACTTGTAGCAAAGGGGTTTGCTTAAAGGGAATGGATAGATTATAATGAGATATTCTCTCTTGTGGTAAAGTATACCACTATTCGAGTAATTCTAGCCTTAGTAGCTCACTTTAACTGGGAACTAGAACAATTAGACGTAAAAGCTACTTTTCTTCATGGTACTTTGGAAAAAAATATTTTTATGAAACAACGAGAGGGTTTTATTGTTAAAGGTGAACATGAACTTGTTTGTTTATTACAAAGATCACTTCATGGTTTAAAACATGCTCCTCGTCAATGGTATAAAAGGTTTGATAGGTTCATAACAAGAATAGGGTTTAAGAGAAGTAAGTATTATATGTGTTTAGATTACAAAAGGTCTTCTCGTGGTAGTACTATTTTCGTACTACTTTATGTTGATTATATGTTGCTTGCTGGCCAAAATATAGAGGAAATTTAGAAAATTCTGAAAAGCTTAAAATCTAAGTTTGATATGAAGGACTTAGGTTCTGCTAAAAGAATTTTAGGAATGGATATTTTATGGAACAGAAATACGAAAACTTTGTTTCTTAATCAGAAAAATTATTTCAATAAAGTTTTGAATAAATTCTCTATGCACAAGTGTGCCTTTAGCAAATCATTTGATTTGTCAACTAAACAATGTCCTAAAACAGAGCAGGAAAAAGATGATATGGTAAGTGTTCCCTATTCTAATGCTGTAGGATTTGTGATGTACACTATGATATGTACAAGACCTAATCTTGCTCATGCTATTAGTGTATTTAGTAGGTTTATGGCCAATCCTGGTAAAGAGCATTGGGAAGCTCTTAAATGGCTGCTCAAATATTTTAAAGGAACTTTATATCATGGTCTATTGTTTAAATATAATAATGAAGGTGTAACTCTTATAGGATATGTGCATTCTAATTTGCTGGTGATAAGGATAAAAGAAGATCTACTACTTCTTATATGTTTACTGTATGTGGAAGTTGTATAAGTTGGAAATCATAGCTTCAACCTATTGTTGCTCTTTCAACTACAGCGGCCAAATATATAAATACAACAGAAGCTGTAAAAGAGGCTTTGTGGCTAAAAGGTTTGTTAACTGAATTTAATCTATTGCATCAAAAGGTAGCAATTTTTTCTGATAGTCAAAGTTCAATATTTTATTTTTTTAATGTAAAAATTTTGTTTTTTATGAAAGAACTAAGCATATTGATGTTACGTTTCATTTTGTGCGAGATGTGATTGAGCTAGGATTTATACATATAGTGAAGATTCATACAGAGTGCAATCCTTCAGACATGGGAACTAAATTAATTCCTCTAAGCAAGTTTACTATCTGCAAGAAGTTGCTCAGAATTGATCTAAGATAGTCTGGAGAAAGTTGTTGTGAAGCTGATGTGAATTTATGCTATTTGGTTCATTTATGTATCAAGGTGGAGATTGTCAGATATGATACATAATGAAGAGATAAAACAACTATATTTTAATTAGTTCAAAATGCACAGCTTTGTATTGGTCTATGTATACCTTGTCTTCTAGTGTAAAATTCAGGTGTGAGATTTTAAGGTTTTCTGAGGAGAGTTCTCTCTCGGTTGTCTCTATATTTCTTCCTTTCTTCTTCATCTTGTCTTAGAGTTTTCTAAGGGATCTTTATGAGAACATCTGTGAGTGAGGGTGTAAAGTGAATCTGGGTTGGTTTCTAATTTACAAAGTGTTTTAGATCAATCTTTAGGTTGTAATCTCTACTTTAATAATAGCAGAGTTCCTTCGGTGGAACAACAGAGGATGTAGGCATTTTGGCAGAACCTCTATAAATCCTTGTACTCTTTGTTTCATTCATATTGTTTTGTTATTTCTTAGTCTACACGATTTACAACAGAAACATTATGGTTTAATACTATGGTTGCCTTGGTTAGTGTAAAGATAGTAGAATAGTATGGAAAATGCTTTCAAACCTATTGAATGAAAAACCAACATTTTAAATATAGGAAGCAAGTGCTCTAATCACCTTAAGATAGGCACCCTAATTATTAGCCTAACTAACTGATATACATACTAAAGTACTAAGATAATTATAGCAAATATGTAAAGATATACAAGAGATAACTGATGATAATCTTATTCTCTATCATCCTCCCTCAAAATTGGTGTCCAACTGATGACACAAATCTTGGAGCGTAAGAACTGAAGTCATTGTATTGACATTGGCTTTGTCAAGGCATCTGCAAGCTGTTCTTGAGTTGAGACATGAGAAACCAAAAGGTCCTCACTGATTACCTTTTCTCTCACAAAGTGAAAGTCTACATTGATATGCTTCATTCTTGAGTGCAAAACTGGGTTGGCACAAATGTAGGTACTGCTTACATTATCACAGTAGATGACTGGAACACATGGGATTGGAATATGCAGCGAGGGAGTGAATCCGCCACAATTCTGAAGTTGTTGCCGCAACAACTCGATATTTAGCTTCAGTTGATGATCGAGCAACACTCTTTTACTTTTTGGACATCCAAGAGATTGGATTGGAGCCAAAAAAATAGGATGTAAGTTGAGGTGGGGGTGCTGTCATCCCTATTTCTAGCCCAGTCAGTAACACTGTATGCATGGAGTGACAAAGATGAGCCACAGTTGAGAAATAGCCCATAACCAATTGTACCCTTCAGGTATCGAAGTATCCATTTTACCGTTACCTAATGTATTCTTATGAGTTTGTGCATGAGTGAGAGCTTATTTACTAAAAAGAGATGTATGGATGAGTGAGGGAGATATATTGATGGCTCCCAACTGCCTGTCATTATTGAGTTGCATCGATTAGGTTTGTGCCATCTTGAAAAGTTAAGGAGATGAAGGTGAACATTGGAGTGGTAACCTCTTTGGCATCAATCATGCCTGTTCATTCTAGAAGTTCACTGATGTATTTTCTTTGTGTGAGATATAAGCCAAACTTGCTGGGAATGACCTCAACACCCAAAAAAAAAATTTTAAGTTACCCAAATTGTTTAAAGAAAATGGATGAGAGAGAGACCCGAAGAACCTTTGTAATTGTAATTTCGGTGAGTATTATATCATCCACATATTCCAGTAGGTAAAGTACTTTGTTTGAGTGATGATACATAAACAAGGAAAAATCAGACAAAAATTAATGAATCCAACATATAAAAGGAAAGTTTTTAACTCAGTGTACCAAGCCCTTGGTGCTTGTTTCAACCTGTAGATGGCTTTCTTTAGCTTGAATATATGCAGAGGTCGGTTTGGATCCTAGAACCCTTGGGATTGTGACATGTACACTTCCTCATTGAGATGTCCATGAAGAAAGGCGTTGTTGATGTCCAATTGACGGAATGACCAATTTCTAGCTAAGGCAATACACAAAATGATACGAATGTATGTTAGTTTGATAACTGAATTGAAAGTTTCAGAGTAGTCGATATCTGGCCCTTAATTGTATCCCTTTGCAACAAACTTTATAGCGACTGATTGATCAATCAGAGTTCCTTTTGATCCAAAAAACCCATTTGCTGCCCATTATATTGTACAGTAGATTAGGAGGAATGAGTTCCCAAGTTCCATTTTGAATGAATGCATCAATCTTAGTAGACATGGGCTGCTACCAATTAGTGTTTTTCTCGCTTAAGTCACTGTTCTTGGTTCTGTGTCAGAAGCATGATGTGTTGTAGTGGTAAGGTAAAAAAATTAGACTTAATCCTTAGCTTCAAGATATTGTTCAAAGTGCGGATCCGCATGGCATGCATCTTGTTTTGTATCTTTGTGATGGAACTAGAGGTGGACACAAAGAAAACTTTATTTGCCTTGTGAGATGTATCGTCTAAGGTGGAAACTGGTTGATATGGAGTTGGCAACAGGAGAGACATGTGAGTGGGGGTAGGTAAGAGTTGTAAATTAGGAGAATTGTGGTTGTCATGTGATTCATGTGTATCTTGGATGTTCTAGGTGGAGTAGAGTTGGGAGATGTAGGATTGTGATTATCACTTGAAGTTAGAGTGAGAAAGGGAATGAATGTGTGTGTGACACTTGTTGACTGAAAAAACGAGTCCCACTGAGATGGGTCATCATCGGGTAAGGTAGTAGGAGATTGGTGTTGGTGTGGAAAAATTGTTTCAACAAACGTGACACGCCTAGAGATAAATTTTTTTTGATGAGATATTATAACATTCGAAGGCACTTTGATGCGCCTGATATACTAAAAAGATGCATGGTGTAGATGTAGACTCCAACTTGTGTTTGTTATATGGTTTAATCCATGGATAACATAAACACCCAAATATTTTTAAATTATCATAAATTGGAGGTTTTTGAAATAGAATTTCAAAAGGAGATGTTAACTGCAGTGTGGGTGCTGGTAGTATATTTATTAGATAAACAGTTGTCTTGAAACTATGAGACCAAAATTTCAATGGTAACCCAGCTTCAGATAATAAAGTTAAGCATGTTTCACAAATATGTCTGTGATGTCGTTCAACATAATTGTTATGCTCAAGTGCATATGGAGAAGTTAAAAAATGAGTTATTCCTATTTGTTCAAAAAAAGACTTGATTTTGATAAACTCTCCTCCATTATCTAAATAAAATGATATAATTTGATTTCGAAAATTTTTTTTAACATTTATTTTAAAATTGAAAAATAGAAATAAACATCAGATTTTTGTTTTAGTGGAAATCACCATATGTATTTAGTATAGTGATCAACAGATAAAACATAAAAGTTGTAACCATCAAATTGACTGTACAGGTGCAGGTCCCCATACGTATGAGTATGTTAGCTGCATGGGTTGTGAACTTATCATTGAAGAAATTTTGAAACAAAGCTAGCTTTATTACATTTGCATGGATAACAATTAAAATAATTTTTAGAAAAGCAGGTAGAGAGAAATTAGAGACTAAATGACCTAGGATTTTATTGGAAGGATGTCCTAAACGGCTATACAATTCCTTATAGGAAGTCTTGAGACTAAAGAATGAGACAAGTTGTAACACCCTAAAATTTAAGTGGTGTTTAATAAGGTAATTAGAGTTAATTATGTTTTGTGTAGGGACTAAATTAGTTAAAATATTGTTAATTATGTTTTGATAATAATATTAATAACACTAAATGTAGTATAACGAAAATATTTATTAGAGTAATACTTTTGTTAGTTTTAAAATTTAATCTATAAGAAATACAAATTTAGAGTTAGTGTAGATATATATATATATATATAAAATAAATAAAAATTTTTCCCTTGAAGTTAAATAGTTATGTGAGTATAAGGAAGGGTAAATTGGAAATGGGGAAAATTTGAATTAAATTGGGGGCCATCATCTTCCTCCTTCACGTAGACCCCAAATTCCTCCATTTTTGTTGAGCTGGCCAAGCTTTGAAAGAAGAAAATTTTAAATCATCTTCAATCTTCTTCAAATCAAGCTTAGAAATAGGTTACCCATAAGTTTTAGAGCCTTCTAGACACTTTGATGATATTTGTTTTAACTAAGAACCACTCTTAGTGTGAAGTTTGGAGAGTTAACCGAAAATTCATGTTGACCAGAAATTGAGAGATTTCGGCCATCCCTCGCCGGAATATTTATACCAAATGCTTTCCCTCACACTCCTTTACAATACCCAAGTCTTCAAATGGAAGATTAGTGAGTTAGGTTAAAGATTTGACAAAAGGGACACAAAGGGAAGTTTTGGATTTCTGGAAAATTGGTGAAATTTGGCTCCAAATTGAAGGTAAAACATGTTTCCTCTGCTTATTTATATTACACAATGATAGGCTTTTGTAGTCTAGAGTTTGAGAATGGAAAATTAGTGAGATTGTGAATTTTTTTATAGGTTTTGATGAAAATATTGTGATGTTTTAGGAGTTGAAATAAAATTGGATAATGGTAAATTGTGATTAAGAGATTTTGAAGAATAATTAAGGATTGATTATGTATCTTGTTGGGAATTAGCGAGTTTAGTTGAAAATTTTAATTGTGTAAAGATAGAAAATAAGTTGGAAAGTGTTCTTGATGAAGTTTAAGAGTAAAATTTAGATATTAAACATTAAAAGTTATTGGGGAATGAATATAATTAATAAACCTATGTTATTAGGAAAAAATTAGTTAACTATGAATGGAAGTAATAAAAAAGCATATAAGATAACTAATATGGAAATGCTATAAAAAGGAATTTTAACTTACATTGATATAATAAAATATTTTGTAATATTATTTTATGCTATTACTAGAGGAAGGAACTACTCTGGTTGAACGACAATAAACACTCAACTGAGGATCGGCATCAACATGACGTTCTTTGTGAGTGAGAACATATCTATATAAATATATATATATGTAAAATCATGAATATATATACTTTATAAATTAGTAATATATTCAAATTTTATATGATTAAGAAATATACAATTATTGGGATTGAATAAGTTTTTACAAGTATATATTATATATTGATATATATTACATGGTTATTTTCTCTAGAATAAATACATACATATTTATTTATGTGTTAAAAGGAATACTTTATTTAATGATTTAAAGTAAATTTTGTGAGTGTTATCATTGTTATGCAAAGTTACAAATGAATAATATGGATGGTATGCTACTATGTACTACTTGGGCGATGGGGTATGCTGCCAAGTAGGGGAGTTGATATGGTTGTTGTGTACTACTTGGGCGATGGGGTATGCCGCCAAGTAGGGATATTGATATTGTTTATGCTTGGGCTATGGTTTATGCCGCGAAGCTATAATTGTGTATATGTTTGTGAATATATGAAGGGACAATGATTTTTCATAGAAAATGTTATTACCTGCTCGGTATATAATGATTAGTTCACATATATGTCTGTGGCTTTTCACTGAGGATTTAATAGTTAGCTTACCCGCCTTGTATATATATGATGGGTTCATAGGTATGCTACTTGTGGCTTTTAACTGAAATGTCCCTCATATATTGTTATTACCTTGTTATGTGTGAGTTGTTTGGTATTTCAAAGCACTTTGACATAAATAAAATATGTCATATATAAATATTTTGAAAATTGGAAGATGAACTAATTTCAAAGGGTATTGCATGTATAAACAAATTTTCATATACATTTATTTATGGTTAAAATATTATTTCTTATTTTAGTTTTTACTCACTGAGAATGCAAATACTCACCCCTCCAAAAAACTTTTCTAAAAATATTATGGGTAGTTCTTGGATTGTTAGCCGTGCTACTGTTACTAGTAAGCGAAGAGGAATGAGTTAGAGGTAGTAGTAGCATACTCAGATTATACAAGATTATGTGTTAGTTGTGTAGTAAACTATGGTTATGTTAGAGAAATATTTTGTAATCAAAGTTTATATAAATATATCATGGAGATTATGTATATGGATGTCTTGTTATGAGATTACTTGAACTATGGTAGAGTTTGGTGGATTGGAATATTGTGCAATTATTGTCTGAACTTGCAAGTACTTGTAATTAATTTGGGGAATCTTACAAAAAGAGACCAAACTCTGCTGAAATTTTTATTAAATTTCTGGCAACTAGGAGTTTTGGTTGTGAATTTGTAATTAAGGTGGTTGTTGACTGCTTAGGGACCTAATTAGCATGATTAAGTCCTACAGGCAGGACTTTGATATTGCGGTGCTGTCACAAGTGGTGTAGGTAAGAAAGAATGGCCATTCATATATCCCGCCGTTGTTTGGTCCGTGAAGCAGAGTCACCCCCGTTGGTATATCCATCGAAACAAAATTATTTGGTGAGAATTCAATTTTTGCATTATTATTTTATTGAAATTTGGAAACTGAAATCAATTTTCTTTTCATTTGTGGGACACACAAAACATCATTAAGAAGAAAGTATGTTTTTGGTGAAGCAGAAACAAAAGTGGATCCAATATGGGTTATATATAAACCATTACCATTACCAAACATGATTTCATCAGTGCCATCATAGTCTGAGTGAAAGGAAAGAGTTTGCAAGTCATTTATGTTGAAGTGAGAAGCTCCAGAGTCAAGTAATCATGAGGATGGAGATGGAGCTGAAAAAACCTATGGTGCCGAGTGGTAGGCATGAGGCAGGAGGTGTGATTTTAGAGGAGGTTACAGACCTTGTCTAGAGTGGTTGTCCATGGTTGCTTCAACTGTGGACAGTACTTAGCGGTGTGTCCTGGTTGATCACATAATTGACACTTGCCACTGTAGCCTCCATTTGAACCTATAAAGTGATTCTGAGAGTTGAAAGGGGTTGAGGGTTGAAAGTTCCTTAAACCTTTTTCCTTAGAATGTGACCGGTTATAATGAAAAGAACGGTTTGCAACATGTGCCATGGGAGATGAGTCATCAGTTGCAGCGGAATCATGGTTTTTCAGATAGGGCTCATACTCGAGCAATCTTTCATGCAAGTCTTCGAAGGAATCTCGGTATCTCTGGAAAGAAGGGCTGCATAAATTTCTTTGAGGTTAGAACTTAATCCATTGAGAATATAGATAATTACCTATTCATATTTGAATGGTTCATTTAGCAAGGCTAGCTCATCTACTGCCCCCTTAATGTCAAACATGTAGGTTTTGATACTATGAGATCCTTGAGGTTTGACTAGTTTCTCTCGAATCCTGGTGATGCGAGTTCTTGAAGGCCTGGCATAGGTGATACTCAGTTTGTTCCACAGGTCACAAGATATCTTGACTGAGTCAACCATAGTAGCTAGATCACGAGATAATGATGCCAGCAGTGATCCAAACAAGAGTTGATATTGTCTGGTCCAATACATATATGCTTGAGTGGATGATTGAGATGGACACACAAGAGATCCATCCACATATCCAGTGAGGGCATACCCATATAGGATAGCATCCCATTGAGCTTTCCATGTGAAATAATTTACAGCAGTGAAGAGAGTTGGTGTATGAGTAGCAACATTGACGATGACAATGTTTACAAAATCTTATTTGTGAGTTCCAGTTGTAGTTACATCAATAGAGGAATGAAAGAATGATTCAGCCATTTGCAGAAAAGAAAGAAAAAAGAAAAAGAAAAGAAAAGAAAAGAGAGATCAAACAAAAACACTTTTTAGAGTGAGGGCTTTGATACCATGTAAAGATAATAGAATAATATGGAAAATTCTTAATTTTATTGAGTGAAAAACCAACGTTTTAAATACAGGAAGCAAGTGCTCTAATCACCTTAACATAGGCACTCTAACTATCAGTCTGACTAACTGATATACATATTAAAGCACTAAGATAATTATAGCAAATACGTAAAGATATACAAGAGATAACTGATGATGATCTTATTCTCTATCAATTAGAAATTTTCTCTTTGAATTGATACTAGTTTCTTTACACTGGTAGCTTAGTTGTCATCATTACATTGAACCTTTTATTGGTTGATCAATTATAATTTATATTATCCTTGAAATTAATAACCATGAGAATGTGATGCTTGACGCAAATATCTATAATATTTTGGAGTATGAAACTCTCACATCTATATTTTGGATCCTACATGTGCTTGTAATTAGTTTTGAAGTATATAATATTGTCGATTGTTTAGTGCTTAATAGATAAATGATATTGTGGATGAAATATTAATTATAATTTTTCTCATTCTTTAGTTAATCGCATCTCTAGGTTTTTTTATTTTTCCCTCCTTCTGGTTTAACAGAATCATTACTCTAGCCTAATTTATTGGAAAGTGATTGTTTTGAACAATTGTTACCTTTATAATGGTCGCTAAGAAATGCTAGTTGCTTAAAATCACATTTTGTGTTTTGTTAATAGGTGGTCTTTGTAGTGTTACATATTAACGTCTACTATATAACCTGCAAGAGATAGGAAGACATGAAGGTCTTGGAGCACTAGTGCAGTGCCAGCCAAAAACACTCTGATTCTCAAGTCAGATGGAGTTTATGAAAGCTGGAAAGAAAAAATATTCTTTCTAGGGTATAGAATGACAAATCTTAACCTCATTGTTGCATTTGGGTATATATAGTGTTTTCAAATTTTAGGTCTTTTAATCCTATTAGGGAACTAACCCTCAACCCTAATGGACTGAACCATATGGCTCTAAAATTAGAGTAGTTTTCTAATTCCGTTCAGAATCAAATCGTTGACCTTAAGTGATCAACTTTGAATGTCCGAGTGATCCTCATCTGAATGTATTCCGTCGTCTGCCAAATATGTGTGAATGAAGAATATCTGAGACTTAATCATGCCTCGAAAATGTTCAATACACTTACTTGAAGGATCTTGTGAAACTGATATGAGAATGTCATTTTCAGGCCCATTCTCGGATAATTTCGACCTACTTTCTGCCTTTAACATTAGACATATAGGTTAAGGGTAAAAATACCCCCACACTGTTAACCTTCCAAACCTCCCACTCTGTTGAGCAAAAGTTTGCTATATCGAATTGGCAATATACGTCTAAAACTCTTGAAGTGACTACTATAATAGGTGTTCTGGTTGACGTAAATAGCTTTGCCACATATCACAACGCTTCAATTCTCAAGAACAGTATAAAAATGCATGCCTTTTCCCTCCAAATGTCGCCCCATCGTGTTTGTTGATCTAAGACCTCAAACTTGCATCTTAACCGTTGATTCGCATATAAATACAACCTTAATTTTATCTTATTCCATTTCCTGAATTTTGTTAAACTTTAAGCATCAAAGCTTTCAAACCCAATTTCTTGTCTTCTTCCCCTACACGACTAGCTTATTTCTTAAACCTTCCTGTTAAATCACATAACCAGCTAAATGACCATCGCCCTTGCACATCTCTATGGTTGATCTTCGGAGTCGTTTATGGGATACCAAGATACTTTCCTTCCTTTTCTCCTTTTGCACTCTTCATGTTCATTTGCTTTCTGGGTAAGTACCTATGTTTGATCTTTAATTGTTGTTTAAATTATCAAAGTTGTGTTTGTTTTATTAATCCAAACACAAAGAACTCATTTTTTTAACGAAGTTCTTTCTCGGTCCTAATGTCTTCCGAATCATCTAACTATAAAATATCCCATATTATGTAGATAATCCTTATGATATATCCGCAATAAAGGGCTCAAACAATTCATCTACAAAATCTAACTTAGGTTCCACAGCTCCAAACATGAAAACTGTAGTGAACCAAAACCCTTTGAGCATACTTGTAGATCGAATAAATATCACCTCTAGCTTAAGAGGTGATATGGAAGAACCTGTATAGTCTCAAGAAGCGTTCATGGAATATAACTTGGAACAGTTGTTGTGGTATATTTTAGATTAACTCGCAAGTGCATGAATCAACAAGTAATAAAGTGGATTTCTTTAAAAGAAAACCGATATCGATCCCATGAGGAATAACATCTCTAGTATTGAAATTAAATAAATTGTAAATTAAACCTAGAAAAGTAAAAGAGTGTTTGATTTATTGTTGTTGTGTAACCAGGCATGAATTAAAAACAAAGCAATAATAAAAACAAGAACAAGGCAGCAAGTAGTTTATCAAGATTTTAAGAAAAAAAGGATTATGATTTCACCACTATTACTCCTATTTAGCCCTAATGCATTATAGATTCATAAGGCAGCAAGTAGTTTATCAAGATTTTAAGAAAACAAGGATTATGATTTCACCACTATTACTCCTATTTAGCCCTAATGCATTATAGATTCATAAGGTTAACCCTCCTTTAACCACATATGACTAGAAGTTGATTTCTCAATGCATTATAATCTAGCAAGCACAACGTATTTAATTATCTGTAATCTAAATAGGGAAATTTACGCCCTAAGACATGTAAACCTAATAAATCATGTTAAAGTTGTCACTAAGGCTTGCAATATTTTTATAACCATGTATTTTATTGCCCATCCATACTTATATCCTTTATTTCTAAGCAAATATAAATACTTAATCAATCCACCTTTTCATGGAAGCATTAAGAACTACAATAAAATATTAACCTTAAACATGAATCAAACTAAAACATGCATTAAACACTAAATATTCATAATATGGTTACATCATAATCCTCATAGAAAAATTAGCTACACATCATCCCTAAATTATCCATGAAATAAATAAGAGATAACATAGTTTAAATAGCAAAGAAAATCAGAGTAAAGAAATCAAATCCAAAGTTGATGGCTGCTGGATTCAGTTCTTCAATCTTCTTCTCTTGGCTTCTCCAAACTATGATCCAAGTCACAAGGTTGACTCCTCCAATGGCTAGCCGAATTTCCCTTGCACTAGACTTTGTGTATCACAACTTTACTATGAAATGACCTTTAAAAACTGAGCATAAAACCTAAAACAAAGTTGATGTTGCCGTGAGAATAGGGAGAAAAGAGAAGAGATTTGCGGCTGGAGAGGGAGAGAGTGTTATCGTGAGGGCTGGTGGTGAAACTTGTGTGTGAGAGAATGATTTTCACTCTCAAGGTAGCAATGTATTTATAGGAAAGGTTTAGGAGAGGTTTAACCCTAAAAAAAGGTTTAGGAGGTTTAACCCTAAAACCCTTCTAAAACATAGAGAATATAGGAGATAATATGTAAACTCAATCTCCAACTCCTATATTTCCTAGCATGGCCGGCCATCTCAAGGAGAGTAGGGTAATTTGTGTCTCATGTTCACACTAAGGATAAGGAAACATTCCTTATCTCCTTAGGAATCAAATTTATATTCAATTCGAATTCCTTTTAGTATAGATATTATTCCAATCAATATAATTGGAATAATCTGACCTTCCATGTGGCATATGATGTGGAAAATTTCGTACACATGGCTGAAGCGTGGTAACATGGCAGTCCAATCATTAATAGCATCCTAGTAAGCCAAAATACTTTCATTTTATATCTTCCATGACCGCCAGACATATTCCAAGTACTTTTTGGATGACTAAATGGACTTCGAATTCATTGATTCTGGTTTCAAAATTCAAGTCTATGTTTTAGATTTATAGGAATATCTTGTTTGTACAATTTAGACATTGGGAAGACACTCAAATTCTAATTTCCAAGAGATGTAAATTTGCCACAACTGTTGGAAATATTGATTTTGTAAATCAAATTGGCACTGCTTGGCCGAACCATCTGCAATGAAACTTTGTAGTATTTAATTCTAGTGAATCAAGAATCATTTTCAATAAGAATCGCACAAAACCTAAAAGTGTGGTTCCAGATATGATTTTCTCAGTAAAAGTTGCGTAGAAATACAGTAATTCTAGCATTTGTCTTTCTTTTACTGAAAATAGAAGAATACAATAATTAAGTATTTTTCATCAACAATTAATCATAAACTAGCTTAAATTAAATATAAAAAGTGATATAAAAACATTAACATTTTATGCTATCAACAGTCCAAGAATGTTGGAATAGCTTCAACTTCTTCTTCTTCGGGTCTGTAGGCAATCTCTTATCGTTGAAGGAACGGCGAGAAAAAAAGAGACTTTTTAGACTACTCTTCCAAAATAAACTCCAATGTCAAATTAGTAATGCTTTGAGATAAATTTGGCTTCCTAGACCTAACTTTTTATTATGCCGAAGAAGATGTGCCGGCTAGTACTGTGTAGGAGGGATTACCATGTTTCTGCAAAATCCTTTTTCAAATAGAACTTCATTATCCAATATCTTCAATTTTTTGCTCGTTTCTATACCATTTCGATCTATCTCCTACCCAACTCATGCCAAACTTTTTATGTATTCATCTCGGATTTGCAAGCTTGTCCAAGTTCCAAAATATCATCATAACACCTTCTGTCATCCTCCATTTTTACAAACTACAAGAAAACTCAGATGAAAAATACCACTTCCAACTCAAGATCTGAGCAAACAAAAGCTTATGGATACCACAATCTGCGAAAAGAACAGGAAAATCAAATTTTGTTTTTATGTAAAAAGGGAAGGATAGTCTGATCCCGATGGTGGTTCCAAAACTGTGAAAAGCTCTTGGAAATTAAACTTTAGTAAGCTTTTGTCTTAGGTCAATTGTATGGTTAGAATTTTGTATTTTGATAATTATTTATTCCTTCTATTTGTCCGCAAATTGTTGCCTCAATCAGATTTCGAAGTTGTTCTCGAAATACGAAGACAGTGCCATCACTTGATTACTTCTCGTGAAGGATATGAGTCTGAAGCAGATTCTGACATCTGCAAATTTGATCTTAGCCAAACTGCACCCCGATCTTTTTAACATTCCAACATGTATTATTTTCCCTGAAGCTGTCGATACTGAAGTTAAAATTTCTAGGATAGACCAGCTTAGACATTGCGTTTATATGGTTTTCTGCTCAAATTGTGACAACTTCATTGGTTTGTGGCCTAACCAAATGTCCAAACAACTTCAAATAATGGAGAAAAGAACCATCCTGACAGCCAAACCCACTTTGCATGTGGCCCATTGAAGGTTTTAAAGCTTATAATGCTAAGCAAAAAGCTTTAAAATGTGGCTTAGGTCAAGAAAGTTTCCAAAAGAATTGTGGCAAGCCCTTGCGAGAATTCAGTGATGCCCATCTCAAAGCAACAAATCGCACTACATGAGAAGGGTAAAGGTCCAATGGTCATACCTTACTGCAGATGATCCTCATCTTCTAACAAAAAAGGCAAGAATAAGTAAGGTCTAAAGGGGATTCACCATCGATTTCCCTAATGATATCTCATTCAGAAAACAATAGGAAAAGTTTTGGCCTTCTTTACAAATCCCTAATGCCGATTGACTCCAAAAAAATTCGCTAGTTAATTTCTGAGTGCACTTAGTTAAGAAGCTGCCTTGTGAGCTTCCAAGGTGCATAATTTTAATCGAACCTTTATTTCGTTACTTTCTCAACTTGTTTTTGCTGACAGTCATGCTATATTGTAGGCTGTTCAAAACATGGCTCTATCTTGCTGGAAGCAATGTAATATCAAGAAGAAAGAAGAGCATATTCTCTCTCAGTTAGTTTGAAAGAATAATTTTGGAGGGGTTTAACCATTTCAAAAGCTCAAGGAGGTAAGCGTGCTAATGAATTGAAAAAGAAACGGGAGGCTGATTTGAAGAGTGTTTCCAACTATTGAAAAGTAAGAGCCAAAAGGTCGAGGCTGAGTTGAAGTGAGCTGGAGATAGGGAGTTGGAGCTGATGATTGAGCTCAAAGAGACGGAGTCCACTTTTCATCATGAGAAACAAAACAATGTGGACCTCAACTAGAGCATAGAGAAGGCTGAAAAGGCATTAGAGAAAAATAATGAGAAATTTTGGTATAGGGGATTTCATGACTGGAAGTTTTCGATCTTGAAATTCCACATCTTTTCTACGAGCCAATGGATGGGTGATGACCTCTATACCATCTCATACATGTCATATGATATATCGAGGTCATTAGTCTTGATGAAGCACTTGCCGATGTCAACAACCCTTTGAATTGGAATGAAACTACTTTTAAAGGCATCTTTGATCATCTTGCTCCTTTTTCTAGTAAAACACCAATCATCTCGACCACACGCAAAATATCTGGGGCTCTCCACCTCATCACTACAGCAAACCAACCAAACATTCCTAAAAAATGAATCTTCAAAAAGGAGTTCAAACTTTTAATTTTTGTTTTATACGATCTTGCTAGTTATCTATGTCATTTTCTATTTTTGTTGTAAGGATGTTCAAACATTTTATATTCCTTTTGCAATGAATGAAAATATTTTGAGAATTTTGCAGAATATCATGTTAACTTGTCGAATGACTTGTATTTTAAAACTGCACTATTAATAAGCCCGACCAATTTATCTAACAAAATAAATAACACTTAAATGATTATCTTAAAATAAGAAACACCTATATTAGATGAAATGCGAAGATCTTATCAAAGTTTCATTATGACTGATTATCAGACTTGCCCAATGATGCTCTTCATTTTCTTCAATGTCAAACTTTTTGGACTTTTCAATTATTTTTGGCAATTTTGCTTGCTGGTAGTTTCATTGTCACTCATAATCGACTAGCAAAGCCAAGGGCTTAGACGTGCCCCGTAGATGTATACCATTCATCATTTTGTGGTCTTAGACCACCTTGTATTTGTTCTTGATAGAGGGTAAAGGTTCTAAATATCTAGCTTGTAGCTATTCCAATTAAAGACTAGTTTGTAGCTTTTCCAGCTGAGTCAACTTGTAGATTTTCCATTGTTTACTATGGCAATTAAAATATTGACGGGATAGATAATGACGTACCGAATTGCAAAAAATTCCATAAAATAAGTTTGCACACTAATGATAGGATGAAAAAATAAAATTCTTGAAAATTTATTAAACTTGAAAAGTGTGGACTGATCGGGTCTGGTGTTATATAGTCAACCCCCTTAGTCTGAGACAATTTATGAAAATGAAATGCTAATACATCAAGTAAATAAGGAATCTGCATGGAAAAATTTGCCAATGGTCGGAGTTCCAACTAAGTGAGACCTCATTTCTCTGTGCATCTTGAAATCATTATGCTTCAAGTCGAGGAATTGAGATAACTGTATAAATAAGTTCCTAGCTGGGTCCGAGTTTAGTTCTTATGTATTCTAGAAGACATTATAGAGCACATTATCTTTGACCTAGAATCGCATGTTATGCACCCTTGTATTGTAGTAGTGGACTACAAACTATTAATAATGTTTGAGCCTTATTGTGACTGCTTCTCGTTTCTTCTCCAACTCATCTAGTGCTTGAACTAACATTTGATCATTCAATAGTTTGAGCTACCCTTTAGTCCTGACCATCCTTTTGGCCACTTTTGCTGGGATGATTGCTTCAATACCATACACTAATGAAAAGGGTGTTAACTATGTTGGTTCTCAGATAGTTGTTGGGTAGGACCACATTACTCCAAGAAATTCCTTCCATCCATTGTCCCTTTGCATCCTCCAAGCACTTCTTTTGGGTGTTCAAAATGGTTTTGTTAATGGCTTACGCTTTTCTATTCCCTTGAGTATGCCTAAATGTCAAATATCTGACATTCATGTTCCATTTTGCACAGAAATCCTTGAATCTTGAACTGGTAATTTGATATCCATTATCAGTAATGATGACCCTCATAAATCTGAATAAAAAAATTATATTCTTCTAGATGAAATGCACTACGTCCGAGTTTTTATGTTATAATAAGACTCAACTTCCACCCATTTTGAAAAATAATCCATCGTCCACTAGAATTAACTCATTATGCATGGTAGTCAGAGGTAATGGGTCTGTGATGTCTAAACTTCAATTGATGAAGGGCGCGGGGTACTAGTCACTGAGGTAAGCTCATTAGATGGCACATGATGTATAAGGGAAAATTTCTGACATGTCTCACACTTTTATAGCATATGGCTCCGAATCCTTCAACAATCTGGGCTAGAAAAACCATGTGATTTCCACAAAAACCTTCATGCATCTCGACCATAACATTTAATGCTCCATTCAGCCTAAGACATCTCATTAGTGAACCCAAAAATAATCTTTTGTATAAATGTTGGCCGAACATACAATACTTCATTGCTTTCCTCCTCAACGTTTGAACCTCTGATTTATTTGGTGGGCAAGATCCATCTTGATGTGGGCATCGAGCGCTCTTCTAGCATGGATGTTCGTGATAAGGACATTACGTTGCCAATTGGACCAGTGACGCGTTCTCGAGCTAAGAAAATCAAAGAGGGAATGCTTGGACTTGTTAAAAGAATTATGGATGAAGATCGATTCAAGTTTCCAAATGATTTGAACACTTTTCAGAGGCCTAATGATGATTTAAGCATGTTGTCCAACCAAGGGATGAAAGTCGTAATGATGCTCGAGAGTTGCGGAGACGAAACGGCATCATTTTAAAAAATAAACAACTTAGAATGGCAATTTCGTAATTTAGCTATTTTCGGATTATAATGGCAGTTTTGTAATTATTTCTATTTTCGGATTATTTTTATTTAGGGTTAGTTTTTAGCCTTAGGATTACCTTCCTAATTTCCTTAGGATTACTTTCCTAATTTTCTTAGGATTAGTTTCCTAATTACTTTATGGTTTAGATTGATTCTTGATCTAACCCTAGTCCTTATATAAAGGGGGATCAAATTCTTTTGTAAGACAGATTTCAGATTTGAGTTTTTAATCAATTGAGAGAATTAATTTTCCTATTGCTCCCAGGAGTGTTCTTACAAGGTGAGGAATCAATTTCTTCTTCTTGTTGCATTAGGAGTTGAATTATCTTATCAAAGTAGAAATACTTTGTGGCGATTATTCTTCTCTTTCCCTAGCCTTCTAATCCACGTTTTTAGATACAAGTTATCTAAGGGTTTGGTAGGGCGGGTTCTTGTTTTCGAATTATTGTTCAATATTTCTTGTGTGTTGGGGTTTCGGATTCTTTAATCTTGGGGTTCCGCATCACATCTACAATATAATCTATTTTTTTAATCCAATTTGACTCTTCATCTTCCACTATTACCACATCTGCCTCCACCAAAATGCTCCTACCCAAGAGAAATTCAACAGAAATAGTTATCTTCCAAGCCTAATGGAATGCAGAGGCTATATTGGCCAAAGCATCCTCATGACTATTTTTTTTCTCTCAGTTGTTGTCTCAATTCAACATTTTCAAAGTTTTGAATTAACTCTTCCACTTTTTTCCTATAAATTACCATGGTCAAACCTTGGTCACATATGAACCATTGGCACCATTGATCACTAACTGGGAAGTACTGGAAATTTTTGATGATGTAGCTCCAAATTTCTATGCCAATCCAACACTGCAATCAACGCTTCATACTCTGCTTCATTATTGGATGCTTGAAAATTGAAATGCAATGAGTGCTCCACCACAACACTATTCATACTCTAGCATTGGATGACCCATTTACATAAAGACTCCACTTAGATTTGAACACCTTAGCTTCTTTTCAGACTTTTTCAAATGCCATGGAAGTTTGTTAATGAAATAAAAAATGACTTGAGACTTCATATCAAACGATCCCAACTCTATTGCCCATAATGCCATATGTCTTGCTAAGTCTACTTTATGTAGGATATATTGGAGGGGGTACATCATGACTACTTCGATTGTATGACTTTTGAAGTATGGCTTTAACTTCTTAGATGAAATCACGATTGCATAAACAAACTTCTCCATATGTGAATATCTCGTTCTGGCATCCTGTAAAACTCTGCTGGGATAAAAAATTGGTCTTTGTTCCTTTATTTTAGTCTTCACCAAAGTTGGGCTCACAGCATAATCCAAAACAACCAAATTTAACTATAAAATATCACCTTCGTTTGGTTCTACAAGTAATGGTGGTGATACGAGGTAGCTTTTTAATTCTCTCAATGATTTCTAGCATTCTTTTATCCACTCAGATTCTTTCTTACACTTTAGATCTTAAATAATCTGTGACATTTGTCCAAGGAACGTGAAATAAATTTGCTCAATGCTGTCACTTTTCCATTCAGTCTTTACACATCTGATCGGCATAAAAAGTAACTATTTTTATGCAATCTTTTATGATGGATTTTAGTTAGTTTTGAGTTAATCGTCAATGAAAAATACTAAATTGTTGTATTTGACAAATTCTGGAAATTGCTGAAATTATGCGCAATCTTTACTTGAAAAATTATATATGAAGCTACACATGGAATATTTGTGTGATTCTAGTTGTAATGATTCATGATTCATGAAGATTAAATTATGTGAAGTGTTATTGCAATTGGATTAGCAAATCAGTACCAGTTTAATTTTGAAGATGAACATTTTTAGCAGTTGCTATAGACATACACTTTTTCTTTGGAAAAATTGACATTTGAGTTCTTTCCCAGTGTCCATTTTGTATGATCAAGATATTTTTGGAAAGCTAAGACATAAACCAAAATTTTCCAACTAGAATCAGAAAAGTCAAAGTTCATTTGGTCATCCAAAGTGTTCATTTGGTCAACTGGAATCATTCTCCAGTCATGTTTGTTATTTTTGCCACATCATATGCCATTTGGGCAGTTTAGATTATTCTATTAATATTAATTGGAATATTAATTGGAGAAGGAATTAGAGTTGGAAAGAAATTAAATTCCTAAAGGGATATGGATTACTTTCCTAATCTAATTGGATATGTGACATCCTTTTGAGTGCACCAATGACCCTATTTATCCCCATATGGCTGGACATATGAGAGAATCTAGGTAGATTTGATTTTTCATTTTATATTTTGTTCCCTATTATCTTGGAAGAATAGACTTAGGGGAAGGTTTCAACTCTAGAGTCTTTCCTATCTCAACTAGAAACTTTCTCCTATAAAAAATCCTACACCTTGAAGCTTTAAAGGAGAACTCTTCTACAATTTTTCAGATCTCTTTTAGATTATTTTAGGTACAATTTTAGAGGGTTTTAGAGCATGAGAGAATCGGCTATACAAAGGTTCTAGAGCAAGGGGAATTTTGGGCCAGCATTATTGTTGGAGTTCAACTTTTTTCTTGAAACATATTTGAAAAAGCAATTGAAGGAACAATAGGAGAAGAAATTCAGCAGACATGAAATCTTGAATCAACTTCTAGTTACTTTTGGTCCAAGGGAGGTTAACTCAATGAATTTGTCATGCATTAGGACTAAATCTGATTAATAGTGGTGAAGTCATAATTCTTGTTCCATCAATATTTTAAAACCTTTGCTTTGTTACTTTTGCTGCCTTGTTTTGCATTGTTTTTAATTCTTGCTTTGTTACACAAAATCAATCAACCAATGAATTATTCTTTAATTTTCTAGTTTTAATTAGCAATAGAATTTATTTTTCATCACTAGATACATTATTCTTCGTGGGATCGATATTTAGTTTTTTTCTAAAAACCACTTTATTACTTGTTGATTCGTGCACTTGCGAGTTATCAATTTTCATCACAATTGCCAGAGAATAATTATTTCTAGTGTTGATTTAAATTTTATTGTTGATTAAAATTCTATTTTCGTTCAATTTTTGTTTTTGTTTTGCGTAGGTTTGGTTTTAGCCATTGAAGAACAACAATTAGAGAGCTTTTTTGGATTCAAAGCAATTCAATTCGAGTTTAAAGAAGGAAGAAATCAAAGTAGCTAAGTAGTTGAATTTAATTTTTTTGTTTAGATTTTTTATTGTTTTCGGTTTTTTTAAATGTTTTTTTTGCTGCTTTTAATTGTTTCAATTTTTAGGATTAATTTACCGAATTTATAGTTTTTATTTAGTTGTTATTTGATTAATCTTTTGTTTTTTTTAAATCCAAAAAAAAAAGAAAAAAAATATTATTGAACTTTTGTTTTGAGTTTTTAGTTTGATTTGCTTACTAGTTTTAGATTTATTTTGCATTAAGTTTGTGTTTTCTTTGAGTTTTAAGTGGTTTACATTTATTTTAAATTTTGTGAGTTTAATTAGTATGTTTAATTTGATTTATAGCTTCGATTTTAGTTGCTAGAATTTTTGTTTTGTTGATTTAAATTTCTGTTTTTCTTTTGTGTTTCTAGGTTTTTCTAGGTCTTTTTTTTTTTTTTTCTTTTGTTTAGAGGTTTACCAACCAATAGTGAATTTTCTGAGAGATATTAAGGAGAAATGAAATTAGAGAAACTTTGTTTAGAAATACTATGGAAAACCAAAATAACCTTGTAGTTCCTGAAGTTTCTAATAACCAAGGTTATAAGACCATTAGGGATTATGCTGCACCTAGAAGGATTGAGGATATGTCTTGTATTAGGAGACCACCTATTGATGCACCTAGTTTTGAAGTCAAACCTATTACATTGTCTATGCTCAATAATTATTAATTTGTAAGGTTACCTAGTGAGGATTTTAATCAACATATATCGAATTTATGTGATGCGAAACCCCAAGATTAAAGAATCCGAAACCCCAAAC